>JAJLVE010000006.1:600000-834543 GCA_030570235.1 Meyerozyma smithsonii | reverse complement strand
CCGCGGGGGCACCAGGTCCGGCGCTGGGGGCGGCAAGGCCCGGCGGCGGTGGGGGGATCAGACCGGGGGTCGACTGGCGGCCGCCGTTTAGACGCTGGCTCGAGAGCTGGGGCGTGGTGTTGCCGCCGTAGTTCGACGACGCGTAGCCGGACAGCGACAACGAGGACGTGGACGGTCTTCTGTCGAGGCCCGGGGTGGCTGCGAGGTTCCGCAAGTCCATTTTGGCGGGTGGCACAGGGAGAGAGACCAATAGAAAAACGCCTATTTCGGCAGAATCAGCAAGACGGGCGTGCTAGCGGGTGTCAGCGGCGGCGGATGCGTGTGTGTGTGTCGGAGTCGCCCCTCGAAAAGCTGTGCAAATGGTGCAAATCCCGGATATGCCTCGATCACGGAAGGAAATCAGCGAAAAAAAATTCACCAGTGTGGTCGAAATCCTCCCAGCAGCACACCCGCTGCACCAGTTGTCGACGCCGCGTTTTGGCTGAGGCCAGCGTAGTCGCAGCTAGAGAAATGGTACGTGTGGTGCCGCCTTGGATTGGCGTGGCACATGGGGGCGACAGAGCATACTAACACAGTCGCAAGCTCCAGGAGGTTTGAGGAACGCCCAGAAGAGAAAGACCGTGGCCGACAAGAAGTCCCAGGCTGCCAGTGCTGCTCCGGTGTCCACCCGGGCCGCTGGTGCTGGCGGCTCGTCGGCCACCATGATGCAGTTGTTCACCGACGAGGCCCAGGGTTTCCGTGTGGACCCATTGGTGGTGTTGTTTTTGGCGGTTGGCTTTATATTCTCGGTGATCATCTTGCATGTGTTTGCCAAGATCACCGGCAAGTTTACGTCGTAATAGATGAGACAGCAGAGAGACAGACGGTGTAGGTCACTGTCCACTCGTCTACGCAGTGGACGAGTAACTGGGTCAGGTTATCTAACTGAAGATACTTCTTTCCTGTTGTTCAACGAGATGAAGAATATAAATGTTTTCTTTTCACATATCAGTGATTGACTTTTCTGGTTTTTTCCCTCTTCTTTCCTTTTCACATATCACTATATCCAACTGGAGTCTTATACCGTATGTTCTCTTCTATTCTCTTCTTCTCTTCTCTTATTCACCTCTCTTCTTCTCTTCTCTTCTTTACCGCTTATTCACCTTCTTCTTCTCTTCTCTTCTCTTCTTTACCGCTTATTCACCTTCTTCTTCTCTTCTCTTCTTTACCGCTTATTCACCTTCTTCTTCTCTTCTCTTCTTTACCGCTTATTCACCTTCTTCTTCTCTTCTCTTCTTTACCGCTTATTCACCTTCTTCTCGTCTCTTCCGTCTTATTCACCTCTCTCTTTCTCCTATTTACATCTCGCAGACCACCCGCTCCACGTACTCGCCCAACGCCTCCACATCCACCATCTGCACCTCCTCCTTGCCTACTCCCCGCACATTCACCTCGACCTGCGGATACTTGTTTCCCACCACTATGCATACCGGGATCCCCATCGCTTGCGACTGCCGGATCTTCTTGCCGATTCCCACCTTGGGCCGCGGGTCCACACACATATCAAGCTTCAATGCCTGCAACTTTGCTTCCGCCTCCTGGCTTAGCTCTCCCGCCGTCACCACCGTGGCAGTCCACGGACTAATGGCGGCTGGCCACCTGAACCCACGGTCGTCTTTGCAGATCTCGCCAATGGCTGCGATGATTCTGCTCAACCCAATGCCGTAGCAACCCATCACCAAGTTGCGCTCTTCGCTGCTGCCGTTTGGTCCCGGCACTTGCACGGTGCACTCGAGCGGCTTGGTGTATTTCTCTCCCAAGTAAAACGTGTGGCCCACCTCGATGGCCCGCAGCGCCTGGAGCTCGCCGTCCTCGCAGTGGCCGCAGATCTCCCCTGCCTCGGCCGTCACAATGGGAATGTCGGTGAGCGTGGTGATGAACGACCGGTTCACAAACGGGATGGGAAAGTCGGGGAAATGCGACCGCGACGTGAGCCGGCTGTCCATGATCCGCACAACCTTCTTGTTCAACATGGTGTCGGGATTGGAAAACTGCTCGAGGATCTTGTCGCTGTCGGTGTGCTTCAAGTCAATATCGGGGATCTCCTCCTTGAGAAGCGTGGGCTGAAGCGTGCGTTCAGACGGAAAGTAGGCGCAGACCAAGGTGCTCGAATCCGTGGTGGAAAAGTAGCGCACACTCACCTGCTGGCAGTCCTGCGCCTCCTGCGGGAACGACAACGTCTTCTCCATGTTGGACGAGCTCCCGCACGAGTCACACACAAATACGGTGTCTTCGCCTTGTGGGTGCAAATACTGCCACTCGTGAGACAACGAGCCGCCGATATCTCCCGTGTCGGCTTCCGCCTTGACATAGGGGACTTTCAATTCCTGGAACACCCCGTGGTACGCCTCCACCACCCGGTTGTAGGTCGCCAAAGCCAGTTTTTCGTCAATGTCGAACGAGTAGGCGTCCTTCATGATGAACTCCCGGCCACGAAGAAGTCCACCACGCGGCCGTTTTTCGTCCCGGTACTTTTCCTTGATCTGGTAGTACAATAGGGGAAGACTCTTGTACGAGGACACCTGGTTTTTGACGAGGTGGGTGATTTCCTCCTCGCAGGTGGCGGCCAAACATGTTTCTCCGTCGGCCAATTTGAACAACTCGTTGTTCTCCCATCGGCCCGTTTTCCTCCAGAGCTCGGACGACGAAAACAACGAGAGATTGACCTCCTCCGCCCCAGCAGCCACCATATGTTTGTGGATTATCGCCTGGAGTTTGCGGACCATGTTCCATCCCGGAGGCATCCAGTGTACCAAGCCCTGTTTTGGGTGGTTGATGAAGCCCAACTTGGTGAAGAGCTCGTGTGTGGGAACCTGCCGAAAGTCCTTTGCTAATATCTCGGCATTAGTGACGAATATTCGTGGGAGCTGGCGAAGCATAAATCGCAAGTTGGCGGCCAGCGCGAACAGATTGGCAAAAAAATGGCTGCGAAAAGCTACTGTAGGAAGGAAAGCTAGGCATGGCTAAAAAACCATCCTGCTCCAGCCAGTTACGGCTACATGGTGACGGCACTTGTTTATCTTTCTTCATTCATCCTACTTAAACTTAGACGTTACATCGTCAATGACATCGCCCCCATACGAGCGCAAGTTCTGGATCGAGCTCTTCAAGTCCTCACGAGCACGGTGCAACTTTTCCTCCTTCTCGGGCTCGGGGGTCTTGAAGAGGGCCGAGGCTCTGTCGGAAAAGTCCTTGGTCAAGTTGTCCAAGGCGCTCTTTGATCTGTTGTACTGGTCAATGGCCCGCTGCTTTTCCTGGTTGTAGGTGCTGGACAATGCGTCCTTGGAGGCGTTGAAGCGCTCCTCCGCCGCCTTTCTGGTCTCGTCAACGCTGTTGGACCAGTCCTTCTTGGCGTTTTCGAGATCCTTCTGGGTCTCGTCCTTCTTCTTCAGGCCCCACGACGTCCACGACGATGCTTCCTTGTCTAACTTGTCGGCTGCCTCGTCCTTCTTTTTCAGGCCCCAAGACGTCCACGACGACGCCTCCTTGGACAATTCCTGCTTCTTGGCGTCAATTCTGTCGGCCGCCTCGTCGGCACGCTTCTCGCCCCACGAGAACCACGACTGCTTCTCCTTCTCGGCCTGCTTTCTGGCGTCGTCCAACTTGTCTCCGGCCTCGTCCTTCTTGGCGCCAAACCAATTGGACCACGAGGTGGCCTCCCTGTCGGCGGACTTCTTGATTCTGTCCGCACGCTCTCTCAACTCGCGGTCGGAGACGGGAGCCTCGCCGGCAAGCCTGTTGACCAAGTCGATGTACTTGTCGCCAAGACGCACCAAGCTGCTCTTGTTGCGGTCGTCCAACTTGTTCTCAGCCTCCTCGGCCCGGGACGTCAACTTGCTGACCAATGAGGACTGCTTGATCGAGTCAATTGCGTTCTCGGTCTTCTCGGAGATCCTCTTTTGTTCCTGGATTTTGCTGGTGGACACCCGCTGGTCGAGCTCGTTCTTGCGTTCCTCGAACGGATCCGCCTGCTTGCTAAAGGTGGTGGTGTAGGTGGAGTTGGGAGCAGGTACCTGTTTGCGGGAGAAGATGGGCTGCACGTTCTGGTCGTAGTAGTAGAGGGCGCCGGCTGCAACTGCGCCGGTGGCGAAGAATTTGACCCCGTTTCCCATGATTGCCGATGGTGTTTCAATGAGGTTTGAAATTGGATGTAGGATGTCGCTGGATTTATACGGTTGCTGTGACGGCGAAAAACTGATCACACTTGCTGCCACATGCCTTATGCAGCAGGTGCGGCGGGGAGGGACGTTGCGGTGCGGGTGTGTCGCAAAGTGTCGCTATTGTCGCCACTGTGTGCAGTTGCGACAACGACGGGGCTGCCTAGGTTGAGCGAATTGCGTGCGTGTCAGCGAGGTGCGAATGCAGGCATTTGTGGGCGGGCGCCAACGCATCGGTGTTGGCTAGTGCAGGGGCAGGGGCGGGATAGTGGCAGATTGAGATACGGCAAATGGGGGAAATGCTTTGTTCAGCTGGTCTGCTGTGTACTGTCTGCTGTGTACTGTGTCTGTGTACTGTGTCTGTGTACTGTGTCTGTGTACTGTCTGCTCTGTACTGTGTCCTTGTCTACGCATCGCCGTATCACAACCTTGTTGGTAAACATCTCGTAAATCTTGGCGTTGCACGACGACTGCAAAAGACAAAGCTTCGCTGACCCAAGCACAGTGAACATACCACAGCAGCACCACGGCACCACAGACTGCACCACACTCTGCACCATAGTCTGCACCACACCACAATCGCAATCGCCCCCACCTCACAGGCTCACACCACCTCCCCTCAGCGTACAGCCCGTGTGTCTCGGTGGCTGCCACGCTCCGCCTATCGCGTGGTGCGCGCACGCCCTGTCATTCAAATCAAGGCCAGGATGCGAAAACGGTCATGGTTATCAGCTGCGACAGAACCGTGCTGTTGGAAGCAGCTATCTAGTGGATGTAAATCAGGTGAGGTCTCACATATCAAGCTATTTCCCCGTATCTAATCACTGCACTAGTCGTAGTGGCGGAAGCGGCCGGGGTTTTTCCACATTTTTGTTCCATACTTTTCAGCGGTCACCCATCCGTTTCGGCTCGATCCAAACCCAACTACCCATCGTCCGCGCATGTCTCAGTCCCTCCTGGTCTCTGTAAGCAGCGCCTGGACCCCCTACTCCCACCGTGTGCTCCCCCTTTCCCACCTGTCTCCCGCGCAAATGTTCAAGCGAGATACCATGTTGCCCGAGGCAACGGCACCCTCCACAGAATCGGTCTCCGACTGCGAGCGACGGAGCGGCGCCGACAACGCACCCGACATCGAGGCTGAGGCTGACCAAAAGTCCACCGGCGACAAAAGACCGTCGCTCTTTGGCTACAACTCAAACTCCCAAACCACACTCTTTTCCCACACATCCAAGGTGTCGGTGACGGCCGTGCCCGACAACAGCGCCAGCTACAGCGACAGCGAAGACATCTCCGACATCTCCGAGGAGGAGGACGACTTCTACGACTCGGAAAGCGACGCCGAAGCCCCCGCGGGCGCCAACGCCGTGTCTGCGCCGGTGGAAAATTCCCCCAGAGAACGCTCCGACGGCTATTTCCCTCGCAAGCCGTCCAAATCGCCGTCCCTCGTGCGTGGCTTCAACCCCGCCGACTCGTGTGCCTCCGCAGACAAGCCCAGCAGCGCCATACCCGAGGCTCCCCCATCATCCGACCAGCTGCCACAGCGGCAGAACATATTCTTCATCGCCAACTCGCCGTCGCCGCCAGAGTCGTCCGAGAAGTCCTCGCGTGGTCACCTCTCCAGTCTCTTCAAGAGGCTGAAAAGACCCGAAAATGCATCCTCGCTGTCGAGACCTGACGACGACAGCGAGTGGGTATCGGTCTCGTCCGAAGACGAGCCTGCCGCAGAGCCACGGCGTTCCCTCAACTTCCACAAACGTGACTTGAGCCACTCCCACAACGGCTCGCTCACGGATGTCATGTCTCCCCACCGATCCACCGACACCATTCCCTCGGCTCTGTTGGGCAAGCCACGGTCTCTCCTCTCTGGCTTATTTTTGAGCGAGATGGCCGCTACCCCAGACCGCAGGAATGCCAATTTCAAACCAAAGTTGAAGCGCTCCTCCACCACGGGAATCATAACCGTGGACCAGGGAAACTCGCGGGATTCATCGAAATCCACGCGGCCTTCGATTTTGTTTTCCAAAAAGTACAACAGTGTCTTCAACATGTCGAACAACTACCCCCACTTCCACAACATCAACGTCAAGAACAACATCCTCAACGACTACTCGAGTGACAACGAGGACGACAGCCACGTGCTTGGTAAACAGAAACTGATTGTGGGCATCTCTGACTTCAACGTGACCCGGTCATCTAATAGCATTAGTAGCAAGGAACGCAAGGACGGCTTAGCTACAAGCCCGCATGATGCCCTCTCCTCCAGTCTTACCAAGTACTCGGGCTCTCTCCATGGACATTCGTTCAAGAATATCTTGTCGAAGAGCTCGTTGAGCTTGTCGGGTCTTTTCCACGGCCGATCTAAACCGCGAAAGAATGGCAGCCTAGAGCAGCTTAAGACCACGACGCCAGTTCCCGCAGAGGAGACCTACGATGCTTCACAGGGGCCGAATTCTCTAAAGTTGCCGTCGTCCTTGAAGCAATACGACAATTCGCCGGTCACAGGCTCATCGACGAAACTGTCGCCAATCACATTGGATTCTACTACCGGCTCAAGCCCCAAAGCGGCTGGTATCAAGATGTCACCCAAGCTGACCCGGAGGTCCATGTTGTCCACTGAATTGAGCAGTTCTCTCAAGGAGTCCATCATCATCGATTACAAGTTGGGAAAGATTCCACTTCCGCCCAAGGTTGTTCGGAGTGAAAAGATAGAAGTGAAAGATGAGTATATAGAGAACGACTACCACTCCAAAGGGTGGTAGAGTGTTTAGCTAAACATTACGTCCTGCCACAGATGCAGTCTTGTCTTCTCAAATTATCATCAACTACTAAATCTCATCGCCACACGCATGAAAACCTGCTACTACGAGCTTCTTGAAGTCTCGATAACTGCTACAGATGCAGAGTTGAAACGAGCGTACCGCAAAAAGGCATTACAGCTACATCCTGATAAAAACCCAGATGATGTGGAGGGGGCTACTCAGCGCTTTGCGTTGGTGCGTGCAGCCTATGAGGTTTTATCCGACCCCCAAGAAAGATCCTGGTATGATTCGCACAAGAATCTGATTCTCCGAGACGACGACGACTTTGATGCCGAAGAAGAGGCAGCTCCATCCATTCCTAGCATCTCGGTAGAAGAGCTTATGCGCTACTTCAACCCTGCATTATACACCATTATAGACGACTCTCTCTCTGGGTTCTACAACGTTACTGAGCGTCTTTTTGAACGTCTCGCAGCCGAGGAAATACGACATGCCCGGCTGCAAGGACTCAAAGAGTATGAACTTTACAAAGACGATGCTCCCAACGTCAATGTTATAGATGCTGCTATGCTCAAATATCCACGGTTCGGCAATAGTGCGTCCGATTATGGCTCTCACGTTAGAGGATTCTACACAGAATGGAACTGCTTTCAAACTATCAAGACTTTTGCTTGGAAAGACTCCTATAGATACTCCTCTGCACCCGACCGGAGGACTAAGCGGCTTATGGAAAAGGAAAACAAAAAGCTTCGTGACAGCGCCCGCAAAGAGTACAATGAAACAGTCCGCAGCTTTGTTCAGTTCATCAAGAAGAGAGATCCCCGTGTAAAGGCAGGAATCAGCGATTTCGAGAAGCAGAGGAAGAAGAAGCAGCAGGAAGAACTAGCACGCCAGGTTAAGGAGCAACGGCAACGAGAGTTGCGGGAAATGGCCAAAAAAAAGTTTGATGTCCAAGACTGGCAGAAACTCGATCTAGATGAGTTGGAAGAGGTTGAGAGGATCCTCGAGGAAGACTTCAAATCCAGCTCCGACAGCGAATTTGATGAGCTAGCCCCCGCAGAGAATGAAGACTACTACGATTGCATTGTGTGCAACAAACAGTTCAAAACCAAGCGCCAGTTTGAAATGCATGAGCTGTCCAATAAGCACAAGAAAGCTGTCAAGCGACTCAAATGGTCCATGAGAAAGGAGGGTATAGAGCTCGGCATTGACAAAATGGAGGGTGAGCTGACTGATGACGATTTTGTTACGGCAGATGAAGACGAAGACGATGAAGAATATGATGATATCGATGACATCAGTGAGGATGAGGTTGCTAGCGATCGCATTCTGAAGAACGAAGAAGAGACCAACGAGGCAGAAAAACAGCCTGTAGATATCTCACCAGACGTGCTTGAGGTTGATGACGACATTGACAGCGAAGATATAGACGCTGATCTTGCGAAGTTGGCTCAAAATCTCGAAAACGGTCTAAAGGTGGATGACAGTGATGATGACTGGGGTTCGAAACCGAAGAAAAAGAAGAAGGAAAAAAAGGCAAAATCAGAGACGCCAGATCCTTCCAAATCGGCTGCTGAAGTGTGCACAGTTTGCAATGAATCATTTCCTTCTCGGAACAAGCTTTTCCAACATGTGAATTCAACCGGCCATGCTCTTGCTCCTCCAAAGAAAAAGAAGAACAAGAAGCGTAAGTAGATGAGAATAATAATGCATTCTATAAAGTGTAGTATTTTGTTTGACCCAACCCTGTCTTGGACTTTTTTACAGTGGCCACGAGTGGCTCGCTGATACCCTTATTGCCATGTGCACCCAATCCTTCACCTTTAACCCAGCCAAGCTTCTCCAAAAGCTGGCGACCCACATTGTTGTGGTCTATCTCTGGCGCCATACCGCCAACAATATGTCCCTCAGGTATGTAGGCGTTATTTGCTGGACGGTTTCTTTGTCTTGTACGGTCCTTGTTAGCATTTCCGTCCGTGGCTATGTATTCTTCTCGAGGACGCTTCTGATCAACACGATTGAATACTGGCCTTTGCCTCAAGATCGCATTGATATGGCCATAATCAGGAAGATATTTAAAGGTGCGCTTATACTTGGTCACCTTTATATATCTGCGGATTCCCTTGCCTTGTGTTGCTGATTTGCAATTGTAGCATTTTGCCATTTTGGTCAAGGTTTTGTTTCCGTGGGGATCCAAGGGAGGGAACGATACGTCATCCCTTGCAGGGTTATGGAGAAAAGCTTCGAACTCGTCCTTGATGTCCTTAATGTGTAATGTATAAGGATACTTTAAAAGAAGGTCGTACTTGTTAATACCTTCCTCCAATAAAGCATCTTGATGTTGTAGTCTCTTGCTCTTTTTAGATTCACGGCGAATCTTGTATTGCAGTTGAAGTGAGTCTATAATGTCGTCATCAAGTTCGTACTGAGCAAACCTTTCCAAATCGAGTTGTTTTCTGGAACCCTTGCCCTTGGTCCCAATAGGAGCCGTATCTTCCAAGTCTCTGAACTTGGCCAGAGATTGAGAAAACGCAACCAAGTCGTCGATGCCATCATCGTCCTCATCATCCTCCAAATCGGGGTTGGTGCCCGCGAAGACTTCGCGATCGCTTTCTGAATCCGATGAAACATAAACCTCCTGTTCTTCTTCTTCGTCTGAGACGTTTCTGTCAATCATTCCGTTCGTAATGTAATGGAGGAAACTATCCAAGCGGTGTGCTTTCACTCCCTTCAGGGTCACAAAATCAACGAGCTCGTCTTCATCAACCCACATGAAATCATCCACGGACCCAGTTAGGTCCAAGCATTTCGTGTAGAACTGATTTTTGATACCGAAACGAACATTGGTGACGGATATTTGAGAGACGTCAAACTCGTAATCTTCAGGGAGGAAGCCGTACTCGATAATCTCTGGTGTGTCTAGAGCTTTGGAAGCGGAAGGTTCGTCAGCTTCCGAATCTGAATCAGAGAGCAGATCACTGTCAGAATCTGCCAGCTCGTTTCCATTCAACTGGCTGATATAGTCGGCATATGCGCCATCAGACAACGAGTCTGAATCGCTAAAGCCATCGACCAGGTCTAATTCGTCGTAGCCGGAAGCAGCACGCACCACTGCTGTAGTGTCATACCCGTCGTTACTTGTTTGTAGTTGAACATTTCCGATAGTCAAAACCGGATCGTACTCTATGTTAGGTCCTGCGCTCTTATGGGTGTAGACCGTGGTGGGCTCGAAGTTTGTATCTGCGGAGTTGTCAATATAGAAGTCGCTGGAGTGATCGTCGATTTCTTCGCTTTCGTTGTTTGCTTGCTCCTGTTCCAGCTCTGACTCCTCGTCGGTGGTGGCCGGTACTTCTGCGATATCTTCTTCTTCGGTATCTTCAGGATTTTCTGCGGTATCCTCTTGTTCTTCTTCGACATCGCTATCATTATACACGACTTCTTGGTCTAGGCGGTCTATGCGATCAGTACTAGCCTCTGGTTCTTTCTGTATATCTGAGGCCGGTGGTGCTTCCAGTGGTGCCATTTCTTGCTCTTGCTCTTCTTGCTCTTGCTCGGTCTCTGGTCCCGACGTCTCATCCTTTTGTTCTTCGATAGTGGTCTCCCGCAAGCTTTCAGCGAGTTCTGCGTCGGCAGCGGTCTCCTTTTTCTTCCCTAGTACCTTGTCGAGTATAGCACGTGGGTCGTACACCTCGTTCGCCTTGACAAACTCTATGGGACGCTTGCGCAACGGTTCGCCAACAAACCTGTCGTTGTGTTTGGCGGTATATATGGCTTCCTGCATCATTTTGTTGCGTCCAGGTCTCTTTGCGGCGCCTTTCATGGTACCAGCGTCTATTCCAAAGTCGTCCAAGCCGCCGGAATCCAAGTCCATGAGTTCTGGCGCGTTGAATTTGCCGGCTGCTGCGCGTTTCAGGCCACCTCTGGCTCTGGAAGTACCACGGTTAGAACCGCCGCGGCCTCTTCCACGGCCGCTGCCGCCTCTGCCACCCCGAGACCCGCCAGGTCCACCCAGACCGCGACGGGAACCGTTTCTTCGATTTCCGCGAGCCATACAAATTCGCCGCACTCATCAGTCAGTCTTATCGTGAGGAGCCGCACCGATGCACCAGAGGGACCCCACGAAGGCGTTGTGTGCACCACGAGCCACCTGCCACAAGGATGACATGGGACAGTAGCAACCCTGCAGACGGTGGGAAAATGCTGCAGGAACAGCCACGGAGTGAGCAGGAATACGGCGGTGACACCAAGACGCCGCTAGAGCCGTCTCAGCGTCTCAGCCAGTTTTGGCTGCTGCTCACGAGGCTGCTGCTGGAATCGGTATCAGGAGAACTGATGGTGATATGGGGCAAAACGTACAAGGAGGGTGAACGCGAGCGCGACAGCGAGCTGGAGGCACAGAAAGCAGTGCAGAAACGCTTCTGGATGTCGTACAGGCTGGGATTCGAGCCGATCAAGAAACACGAAGATGGCCCCCTGCCGCTCTCGTTCGTGCAATCGATGATCTTCAACAAGAACGTGGGCAACACGTTTGCCAACATCCACAGTTTGGTGGACAATGACAATTTTACCACCGATGTGGGCTGGGGCTGCATGATCCGAACGTCGCAAAGTGTGCTTGCCAACGCCATCGACCGGGCTGGCTACACCGTGGACGTGGGGCTATTTGCCGACACCGCAGCAGCGCCGTTTTCGCTCCACAACTTTGTGAGCGCGGCGTCGGACCTGCCCTTGCGGGTGCGTCCGGGCCAATGGTTTGGTCCGAGTGCAGCGTCGTTGTCGATCAAACGGCTTTGTGACGCCAGAAACTCCACGTCGGCCGACAAGCTTTCTGTGATCGTGTGTGAGAGCGGCGACATCTACGACGACCAGATCCAGGACTTCCCGGTGCTTCTCCTTCTCCCGCTCCGCCTTGGCATCGACCACATCAACACCGTCTACCACGCCAGTCTCCTCCAGCTCTTGGAGGTGCCGCAGTCGGCCGGCATTGCCGGCGGCAAACCGTCCTCCAGCTTGTACTTTTTTGGCTACCAGGGCTCCTCGTTGTTGTACCTCGACCCCCACTATCCTCAGAGCGTCCATGCCGGGGCTGCATCGTACCACTCCAGCCTGTTCCAAAAATTGGCCGTGGGCGATATGGACCCGTCCATGATGGTGGGCTTGGTTGTGAGCGGCCACGCCGACTATGCGGAACTCAAGCGGCTCGCCACGGGCAACAAAATCATCCATTTCCATGAAGCCCGAAGCTTCAGCGATTACGTCCAGGTGGAGCCAGTGCCCGACTATGTCGACTTGGGCAGGAGGGACGCTTCAGATTCTACCGATGGCGACGACACGGGCTTTGACAGCTCGTCCATGGTGTTCATTGATTGACGCCTTCGGACTAGCAACGGGTGTGCCCCGAGCATGCTGGTCGTACAGCCGCCACTGCCATCCAAGTTACAGTTCAGAATTGAAAAAGTTGCAGTTTGGGGTCCGCAATGGGCCTCTAAGGCTGCCCATATATAGTCTGGAGCCCGCCGGTGCTAGTCTACTAGATAATGTACTCTACATAAGTATAATATATTTTTCCCACGACCCTTTTGCATCTTCACTTTTCGCAGTCATTTTCATGGTTCTGGGTCTGGGCTTTCTGTGCGAACTTTATTTAGACGTTTCTTCATCACACTCATTTAATACCGTTCTAATCATGGCCATCGACAGCCTTAAAATATGCACAGTCTGTGCATCGAACAATAACCGGTCCATGGAATCACACAAACAGTTGAAGGACGCGGGATACGACGTCAAGTCGTTTGGAACCGGTTCAGCGGTGAGACTTCCTGGTCCCCTGATAGACAGGCCGAACGTGTACGAGTTTGGAACGCCGTACGAGGATATATACAACGACTTGATGAGCCAGGATGCCCACAAGATGTACGAGTCCAACGGCTTGATTCACATGTTGAACCGTAACCGATATGTAAAACGAGCCCCAGAAAAATGGCATGCCAACGCGTACGCCGGCAAGTTTGACTTGGTAATAACCTGTGAGGAGCGTTGCTTTGACTCGGTGATCGACGACTTGATGTACAGACTAGTGAGCAAGGATACTCCCGACATCGAAGTCAAGCAGGTGGTGCATGTCATCAACGTGGACATCAAGGATGACAACGAAAACGCATTTATAGGAGCCAAGGGGATTGTCAAGCTCGTGAACATGATCCACGAGTTCAAGGAGAAAGCAAAGGAAGAACGCAGCAGCGGCAACTACGACGACGAGTCGCAGTTGTTGTTGGAGGACAACATGATGACTATCTTGGCCGAATGGCAGCGGGAACACACTCACTTGCAAACCTTGTATGGTGTAGCATACTACTAGACGCCAGCCGCATACCTGGCCCCGCTGGAACCCCTTAGCATATTTAGCATAATGTATATTCAGACACAATTATTCCATTCTCATCATCGCGAACTTTTCATCCTCCAACTAAAAGCATTTGGTTTCCAACCACCTATATCTACAAACAGACGCTCGTTCATGCCTCCCAAGTCGGCTAGAACGATCCGCAGCGAGAATGCAGACCCGTCGTTGAAAGATGGGGTGCTCTCGGTGCCTGACTTTGTGGCTTCTCGTGAGTTCGAAATCAAGTCCATGGAGCTCGCTCAGCTCAATTCCAAGTACGCCTCGTCAAGCAGGGTCTTCCAGAGTCTTCCCAGGACACTAAGACGGAGAGGCGCATCCCACAACGTGAAACGAATCCCCAAACGACTCCGCAATAGGGCTCTACGGGAAATGCACCAGTCGCTGGCTGGAGCCAGTGGATCCGCCACGAAAACTAGCACGCGAGGAAGAAAGTTGTACCGGCTCAAAATGTCCCGCAAGTTGCTCAAACTCGCTTCGAAGCTCCGCATGCTCCGCCAATTGCCATCCGAAGGGACAGGAACTGTTAGGCAGCGCATCAATAACCTCACCAAGCAGATTGGAGAAATACAGCAACGGTCCACCGGTGCAGATGACGCCAGACCAGCCTTAAACAATGACTCGGGCTCCTTTGATAATGTTGGCGAAAACCAGTTGGCTTCTCTACCTCCGGGGCGTCGCTATGCTAAGCGCCAACTTCGTTTTGTATGGACCCCAACCCATGTGTGGCACGCTAAACGGTTCCACATGATAAAACAGTGGAAGTTCCAGATCCCACAGCGTCCCACGCAGAAGTGCTACCGTTCAACGAACAGAGCTGCACGCACTGGCGCCATGGCCCATGAAACACTGTACTGTGGAACGATTATTGCCCAGTCAGAAGATGTGCAAGCTCTCGTGGGCAGGCTCACCAACCGGCCCCTGCTCAAACTCGCGCCTCAGAAGACCTACAACGGCTGGATATATGCTCCTCAGAGACTCACGAAAGGAACAATTTGGTGCTTTGAGTCATCTGTGATGATACGAGTACATCCAGCCGTCTTTGATGATACATTTGCATTCATACAACAGCATTCACAAAACGCTTTTGACTGTCGCTACGCACTTGGTAGTGTGGAATTGGCAGGTCCTCGTGCGTTGTCTTGCCTTAGCCAAGTGCTTCACTTGGACCCTTCGCCGGCCGCAGAACAATGGCTGCGCCTTGCAAGACACAACTGTGACTCTGTTCCAGTTGGAACAACATTTGTTCTAGGAATGAAGGACCCCCGTTTCTGGAAGCATCCTAGACGTCCACCTGTGCATGACATTCAGCCGTCTCTTCCTGATCTTATCATTTACATGTCCACGTCAGACTCCACCATTGACAAGGTCCACGCCAATGCATTGCTAAGTTCCCAGCTTAGAAACAAATCCTATAAAGAACAACATACCACCAAGCAGCTCTCGGACCAGTTCCAGCGCACTTCTCCACTAGCAAATTCTATACCAAAGTTCGTGATTGACAGCCTGCCTTCTATTCCCATTTATGTGACAAAGACACCCACCACATGGTGCGTGATCTGCCCCTGGTACTGGATACTTCCTCTATGGATCAAGTTGGTGCTGGTGCCTGAAGTCCACGTTGGTGGGGCCAAGCAGTTGCACCAGATTAACTATGAACGTGGCCGTCCCACTTTTCCCACCGATTACCCGTTCTTATCCCAAGGTTGGGCCGAGAATCTCGCCCGCCTGACCATTGCCAAGAGTGTGCACGATAAGCTTCCCCGCTCCAAACGGAAGGAGTATCTGCAGTTTGAGGGCACTCTCAATCCTTTTGGCTGCGACTGGTTCTTCTTGCAAAAAATGATCTTTGGTTCCAAATTATTTCCCAATTTGGCAGATGGCGTTAAGTACGGACAATTCAGCGCTGACACTTCTCGGGAAATCCACTCGTTGCATGACCTATACTTGGCTATCGAAGACTCTCGAATCAGTCAGGGCGATAGTAAGCTCCTCATTGAGCTCTATGACAAGGAAAATGCCTTCCATCGAGATTTTGCAGCCGGAGACTATGTCGCAGAACCTTCATTTCCTGCGCTTCCGGTATACCAAATTAAGGTTGAACTGGTGAGAAAAGGAAATATTTCCGACTACGCAAGAATCTACAAGGCTCCACTGTCTCTGCAAGACTCGTATATGACCGGCGACCTAACAGAAACGCCTCCCCTCACGGACCTCATTGGGTTTGTCACCAGTGGCGCCTATAACTTGAAACTTGGAAATTCTACGGGAATAGCATGTATTTCTGCTGACTACAAAGGAAAATATGTGTTGGTACGCGGGAGCGGGGAAACTTTGACAAGACTAGCTAAGTGGGATAGAATTAGGTAGAATAGCACGGCTGGGAACTGGGTTGTAACCGGGGCACGACCTGTAGCTATAAAAGTGCGAGTTTCCCAGAAAAAACTTCATACTTACCTCGAGATGTTACAGAGGATCACGAAGCTCTGGAACCACTTGTCTGTGTTTGCATTGCACACCGCTGCATAGATGGTGCCAACTTCCATTTGGAAGTGTGGGTCTTTTAATTTTTGATTTCGTCAACTCGACTTTGTCGGTGATTTTAGCTGTCGTCTGCTTGGTGGTAGATTGCGGTTAAAAGTAATCGATAATTCGAAGCATGGAGAATGAACCGTAGTTTGTTGGCTCTATTTGTTATATACATCTCAGATTTAGGGTGGCTTGCTCCTTGCGGTACTTGAACTGTTATTCAGAGAGCTTGATGTCTGGCAACTTCGCAAGAGAATCAACTGCAGCAGACAGAGTCAATAATGTGTTTGACACTTTGGCAATGGCCATGCAGCAGTAATTCGATGTAGGTTTTCAGGCGAGGAAGACAAACCACTCCATATTTATATTCACATAGCAGGAACTAGAAACAGGAAACATCTGGCCCTAATGTACTTACTACAAGGAATTGAGGAAAGTTCTTGTTCAAAAAGACTATATATCGTCTAATCGTATACCCAGGCCAAAGGCTTTGGGTGGTAAGGTTCCTCAAGGTATTTCACCTGCTCGTCGGTGAGCTTGAATTCGGCCAACTTGACAATTGGTTCAATGGCATCCTTCAGGGTGACACCGATGATTGGGTGAGTACCTTTCGCAATCAACCAAGCACATGCCACTTCGACCATTGAGCGTCCAATCTTCTTGCTGATTTCTTCGACCCTGTCGATAATAACCTTGTCGTGCTCCAAGTTCAATCCCAAAAAGACCACTGCTGGTGGGTTGTTGAGTTTCGCTTGGGTCTTTTCAGAGTTGAAAGGAAGAGCAAGCAATCCTCTGGCATTAGGAGACCATGGAATCAAGCCAACACCAGTCTTCTGACAATAGGCGTTGAGTTCACGTTCGTCCTCACGGTAGATCAAGTTGTACATGCTCTGCATCGAAATAAACTTGTGCCAGCCGTTTTTGTCAGCAATATGCTGCAATTCGATAAACTCGTAGGTTCTCATAGTCGATGAACCGATGTACCTGGCCTGGCCGCTTTCCACCACATCATTCAAGGTGCGCATGATCTCTTCGCCTGAAACCTCACGGTCCAAACGGTGGATCTGAAGCAAGTCGATGTGGGTGCCCAATCTTTCCACCGAATCTCTAACAGCATTCAAAATATGCTTTCTCGACAATCCCTTACGGTTGAAGTTCAATTTCTCTTCGACGCCTTCCTCGCTAGTAGTCCTATCGATAGCAAAGAAGCACTTTGTCATGATGACGATATCGTCTCTGGGAATGTTGTACCGCTTCAAGAACTTGCCAATCACTCTCTCACTGTTTCCCTCAGAATAGGTATCAGCAGTGTCAAAGGTACGCAATCCAGCATCGTAACATGCCTTCAAAATCTCAATGGACTCCTCGTCGTCAGTGACGCCATCGAGGTACGCATGTCCTTTCTTTCCGAGTAACCAAGCACCAACCACAGCATGGTTGATACGAAGACCAGAAGATCCAAGACGTGAAATTGAGTCGTTTGTGATTGCCATAATTGTTTGATAGAAGTCATGATCCCCACCTTCTTTATATACGCCGCCGGAAACCACTAGTGGGTGGCTTTGCAGCCATTTGTCCGCGGTCTCCGAGGCGCTATTAACACCTGGGGTAGCGTAATTGTGCAGGAGCTTGTATGAGACAATGTAACTAGCCAACTGGAGCTTCCGATTGATAGGGGCTATCGTGGGTGGGTTGGTTTCTTTTTTTCCACTCGATCCTGTGCTTACAAAGTCCTTTTTTTCGGCTCCATATGCATCTGACAAATCGAGAACTTGTACCTTGTTCCTGGAGGTCGCATTTTTGCCGTCGGCGGCTCTTGCAGTCTATTCTCAAGTATGACGAGTACCGTAGAATATGCTTATGAGGTTGTGACATACCGTGTGCTCCAGTCACTATATGATAAGTGAGCAATGCCCAAAAGAAAATTAAGATCACAAAGGGAATAAAGGTAAACCCGTTCGAATTCGCAGCAGCATTTAAGCTGGAAAGAAGATGGCGGAGATGAAAATAGCCAGGGCTTAGGTTAGATACATTAACTCTCTAAAAGAGCTAAAGGTCTGTTATGCAATAAAATATGATAGAGCACATAGGATGTGCATGATTTTCATATTTTACTAGCATGTCTTATAGTTGTGTTCGATGTCTGCCCAACCTGGTGGTTCAGAACGGAGAGGTTGTTCAAGGCATTTCACGTGTTGAATGTGGGAAAATCGGTATCACAAAATGCTTCAGTATGGCAATTGGCTACGATCAGAACGTTGCCAAAGCTGTCCCAACGATCTATACCAAGAAACTTTGCGCCACGATGGTTGATAAGAAAGAGCCTGACGATCTGGTCGAGAAACAAAAGTATTTGTAGGCAGGTTGTGGGAATTGAGGGTCTGTGGCACGTCTGTGAAGCTTTCCACATCTATATGCTCGTCGCAGGTAAAAGCCACACCTTTGTTTGCAGACGTTTGCAGCCATTATCTGGCAGTCTTTGAGAAGACCCCATCTGGGACATGGAGGCTATGGGTAATTCGGTACTAGCGCTTATTTCATTGAGCCAAGCCAAAACAACTGCTTCCGGCCAGACGGGCTATTCTGCAGTGGAGACCCTGCAGCGGGTAATTGTCGTGCCGGGTTCGCAATTTGTCCGCGTCATGACCGTTTGCAAGTGTTGAGAAATGCTGAAAAAGTTGCCCCTTTTGGAATGGCTCGTGGTGGTTTATGACCGTCCCAATGTTGATCGTCTAGTGTTCCGTGCCCAACACTTGGCCCGGATCCCACAATTGGTGGAACTGGGCGTTGTTAAGAACGTGGGTCCAATTTTTGCCGACACAGAAAAGACCAAATTTGTGGGCTCAACGTACAATGTCTTGGCGGCCAGTCGCCAGGAAGTGGTTGACTTCTTGAAGCAGGATATTTTTTACAAGGAGAGTGTGTGGGACGTTGACAACGCCATAATCCACCCCTTTACCGTAGTGAGCCGGGAAGCCAAGGAGTTTGGTAAGTAACACTTTGGCAGAGTATAGCAATGAGAGTGAATGTATAAGGTAACTGGAAGTCTGAGTAGAAGCAGAGAATAAAGTATGGTGGAGTAGCTGAAATGTGGTTGTAAACAACAGGTGGGCCCGGCGGAGATAACTAGGTCACTGCATGCGCATGCAGTAAAAGTAATCAGATGCATCAGAGGAAATGCACCGGAAATGCACCGGAAATGCAGCATATCCACGTAAGTTCCGTATAGGAATGTTTACTTCCTCTTTTGAATTTTTGGCTCCTACTAGACATGTGTTGTCTTATTGAAGGTAAGCATTAAGGTATACAGGGTGGACACAATAGGACACAGGACACTAAAATGTGGTGATCAATAGGCATAGATTGGTTCGAGGCAGTGGTAGAAAGAGATATCTTGGAGGGATAATTATAGCTTTGCCAGTATTATAGCCAGTAAATATGGAAAAATAACACTGAAATTTGTATGCTTGGTGGTTGTGCGAAGCGATAAGTTGACCTGTCAGCTGCAGTCCTTGTGGTGTTCCGTATCACGGTGGTGTATCCATTTCAGCACAAGAGCTTCATAAACGGCAAACAGGAAACAGTAGACACGAACAGTCTGAACACGATTTAGTTCTTCCTGTGGAAAATCGAAACTTTATGCAAATCTCAAAAAATGAATTATTTGCAACTTTTACAAAATTACGTTTGTCACAAGAGAAGTACAAGTGAAAGGGGACTATCTTAGGAAGAGCCAAATACAACAAGACACACGAAAAGCAGCATGATAAAATACTTTTATGCAGCCGTGCTTACGCCAGTAGCAGTGCCTGAATGAGCCAAAACAGGAGAAGAAAAGAAGCAACGGCGTCAAAGAGTCACTCTGACCAATAATGAGTAAGCATTACACGTGGCAGCTGCAAGACCGAGGAAGGTAATGCAAACCAGACGGGTGTAACCAGATGGAATAGCCAGGTAGAGAATGTGAAACTCCGAGACGCATGTCTGTAAGCGAGGGTGTCACGAGAAAGTAGATGGTACAAAGCCTTAAAGTCGCCCCTAGATGTGTAGCAAACTCGCGGAGAAAAACCCACTGGAGCCCTGGGGCGCCGCGTAAATCGAACAAACCGGCAATCTCGTAAATGCCACGATTCTCAACTAGTTTCGCGGGAAGTATTTGCTCCTTGCCTATTTGAGACAAGGTTAAGCCACACACAAACGTCGATCGTTGGCAGGATGACCGCCACTTGCTACACGTCACCCCCTCCAGCAGAGCCCCCCATTTGCCCATGCTGCAGTTAGCGCCTTATCTCCTGACGCAGTGCTGTCGCAGACGAACCTATATTTAGCGCCTCCCCAGTTTCTCGACACCACAAAGTGGGCGTGCGGTGGAAATGACGAGGAAAAAGATAGCGAAAAAGATGGTACGCCCTGCGGGTGGCGGGACCGAGTCCCGAACGGGAGCGGATGTGATCGTATTAGGCAAGGCGCATATGACACCGCACGTGTGCAGGAAAACGTGCATAGACGTACCGCAGCATGCAGCCCATATAGCGCCACTGTTGCCCATTTAAGCGCGACAATAACAAATTAGTCACCACACAGGCGCCACTGGTTGCAAAGTTTTTTCTATAAAATCTCGCCATCTCCCCGGTCCGTTTTTTCCTCACAACCCACACTCGCTATGCAATTTTCCAAGGTTATTGTCCCAGCTGCTCTTACCGCCTACGTTGCTGCCGCCAACGTCACTGTCACCACTGACGTTGTTGTCACTGACTACACCACCTACTGCCCAGAGCCAACCTCGTTGGTTGTGAACAACAAGACCATCACTGTTACCGAGGCCACCACCTTGACTATCACCGGTCCATGCACTGTCCCAACCACCTACGTTACCACCGCTGCTGAGTCCACCCCAGCCTCCTCCACTGTCGCTGCCGTCTCCACCGCTGAGAATGGCGCCGGTAAGGTCGCTGCCGGTGCTCTCGCTGGTGTTGCTGCTGTCGCCGCTGCTCTTTTCTAGATTAATTAGCACGATTAATATAGTTATGTAACACAGAGTGTAGTGCTCCACGAGCCATCCACGGTGGCCAGCCCCGCCCCACCGTAACCCCACCGTAACCAGCCCGTCTTGTAAACGGGCAACCGCTCGCAACGGCTGACGGCTCATAATCGTAATCAGGTTCAAGACCCGAGGCAAACGACATGTATATGCGATTGTCGCTAGGCGGCTTGCACGAGCCAAGTGCCGATGTAGTCTATTATGCTATCCCCTATGAACTTCGCTGGTACATCAATATATATGCGTTTTTGGTGCTGTCCTCGCTTCCCTCCAACACCTCTTCTCTGTCGACAATCTCGCTTTGGGTGTCGTCGATGCGGATCCACTCGGCATCCACCATCTTGCCCTCGGACTCACTCTCGTGGTCGTAGAGCGACAGCTTTCGCAACACATCACAGGTGTAGTGTCCACCCTCAGCGCCCACACCATGGTGGTACACCACCGCCAGCAACCGGTAGGTCTTGGAGCCCGCTCCAGCGTGCTTTCGAAGCGCCGGCGAAAGACACTCGTTGGGTAAGGTGAGGGTGTGGGAGTATGCAACTTTCTTTTTCAACTTTTCGATGCCGCCGGCATCCTCGCCGAGCTGGTACAGGAACCGCTTCAACTGAATTAGGAGGATGGGCGGGAGCTGGTCGATGAACGTCTGCTTCTTGGCCACCACCTCCTTGAACGCCAACTCCTCCGTCTCGCCAAACCGCACAAACGCATCCTCGATGGTGGTGATGCTGTCGTCGGAGATGTCGAGCGGCACGCACAGGAACGGGTCCAAGGTGATGGACTGGGCGTCTTTGCTCTTGGGCACCTGGAGCACCGACCGGAACTGGCCGCCAAAGATCATGGAGATGGGCGACGGCTCCACCTCCACCGTGCGCTTGGCACTGGCCTTCTTGCTGCCGGCCACCTCGTTCCAGCCGTCGTCGTTGTGCTCCTGGGTCTTCTGGATCATGTTGATGGCTGCCTTGGCGTTGTGGCGGTAGGTGTCGTCGGCGCTCTTGTCGAGCAGTGCGTCCACCTGGGCCGGCGTCAACCGGCGGACGGCGGCCACAAACTCCTCGCCAAGCCCGTCCAAAAAGAGGTTGAGGAACTCCTCGGCGTCTTCCTGCTGGCCCCACTTGAGGTGGGCAAACTTGTCGTGGGCGATGAGGCGCATGTAGAAGTCGTCGGGCGACAACGCCTTCTTCAGCGGCTCGCTCATGTCCTCAAAGAACTTGATGGTGGCATCCAAGAGCGGGGTGTCGGACTTGCCCAACGAGCCGGCGGTCTTGGTTTCGATGGCCTTGAGCATGCGGTTGAACGGCTCGCAGTAGAGCAACATCTGGAGCACCGCGTTCATGTAGCAGATGTTGCCGGTGTTGGTGAGGCCCTTGACCCGCACCTTGAACGGCGCGGCGGAGACGTGCTGGTACATTATGCGAAGCAAGAGCGAGCCCACGGGCTCGGGCGCAGCAGCAGCGGGCGGCGGCACCGATGCTGGGGATGGTTGTGTGGCGGCAGCGGGTGGAGGAGGAGGAGCTGCGGAAGCGGCGCTGGCGGGGGCAGCAGCACGCTTCTTCTTGGGAGCACTCTGCAACAAGACCGACGCCCAGTTGCCGCCGATCTTGTCGGAGGCCTTGGAGACGTCTTCGGACTTGTCGGCGTTCTCGCGGCTGGCGGTGCGGGTATCGTGGTTGTGGTTGAATATGGTGATGGGGTCGCGGTTGACGAGAAGAGCGGAGGTGGAGCTGGCGTCGAGGAACCTGGCCATGCGGAGCAGGCGGCGGTGTGCGAGGGGGCGGCGGTGGTCTGGCGACACATCGGAGGGAGCACAGTTGAAGAGAATGGGGTATTTTGTGGGGACGTTTGTGGGTTCTGCGGCAGCAGCGGGAGTAGCAGCGGGAGTAGCATCGGGAGTAGCATCGGGAGTGGCATCGGGACTAGCAGCAGCATTAGCATTCGCATTCGCAATCGCATTAGCATGTCCATTAGCACCATTAGCACCATGAGCACCATTAACATGTCCATTAACATGTCCACTACCACGTCCACTATCATGTCCACTATCATGTCCACTATCACGTCCACTATCATGTCCACTAACATGTCCACTATCACGTCCACTATCATGTCCACTAACATGTCCACTATCACGTCCACTATCATGTCCACTATCATGTCCATTACCATACCCGTTGGCAGCACTCTTCTGCGCCGCCACCACCGTGGCAGCGCTGGGCTGGAAGTTGGCGTTGGGGTCGGCGGCCTTCTGGGCGTACGCCGCCTTGGACAGCTTCACCTTGGGCCGCGGAGCAGCAGTATAGGCACCCGCCGGCGCATACGACGGCGAGAACGGCGGCGCGCCGTACGGTTCCGGCTGGGGCCCCGGATACGGGTACGAACCCTGGTACTGGGGAAAGTCGTAGGGCATGTTGGGCATCATATACGGGTTCATGTAGTAGTTGGGGACCATCTGGGGAGCAGCATACATGTAGGGGGCATACATGTGGGCGTGCTGCTGCTGCTGCTGTTGCTGGAGATGGTGTATGGCCGGCGGTTGGCTGGGGGAGAACGAGGCGGCGTCGCCCCGGAACCGGTTCAGACCGGAGTTCGCCATCGGAAGTATCAGACAACGGAAACGGATTCAGGCGGTGGGCAGGGCCTTGGATAGAGTAGATGCAGTGGCGCTGGCTGCGCTGGGTGTACACGGGCGGGACAGTTCCGCTGGGATCAGTGGCAGAAGCGGAGCAAAAATTGTTGAAAATTTCGGTGCGCGGGTGGAGCCTGGGTGGGCCCGCCGCTTAGCTAAGCAGGACCAGGGGAGCGCCGGTGTTTAGCGGGCCCCAGGGTAGCGAGGGCCAGGTGCAGTGGCGACGGCACACGAGGTTGTTGCGCACGGCGATGGCGGCGGCGACGAGATGGGGGCATGGGAGGGGGGAGCTGGAGCAGGTGCAGTAGTGGGAGGGGAGGTCGACGATGTGGCGGAAGGGGCCGTCGGAGACGACGAGGGCTGCGACCGGGGTTGTGGTGGAGGTGGTTGTGGAGGTGGTTGTTGCGCGGTCGCGGAGGCTAGCGAGGTATGCTGGGGCGGCGCTCGCGGGCGCGCGGGTGGTTGCAAAGAAGATTACCGCGACGCCTCGGTGGCCCACTAGCCGCATGGCGGCGATAAACACGGGGCCTAGCGCGAGGCCGAGGAGCGTGGCGTGGGTCTCGTTGAGGCGGTAGGCCTCGCCAGTGGCGCCTCTCTCAGTAGTCTCTCCCTCAGCAGCCTCTCCCTCAGTAATCTCTCCCGCATCCTCATCCTCACCCCCGTCCTCACCCCCGTCCTCCCGCACCGCTGCACCATCCTCCCCCTCACCCTCCCCCTTCGCACTTTCTTCTTTGTATTTCGCACCCATCTCACCCTCAATCAATCCGTCCACAAGACTAAACACGTCCTCCAAAGTGTACTCCCTGCTCATCTCCGTGACCTGGTTTCGTATAGTTGCACCACACTCCAAATCCATCGCGTTTGATTGCTTGCCGTGCTCCGTCATCGTCTCCCACGGCTACTTGCTGACGTTGCTTTTGTGCCTTTTTTCCCGTGTTTTCTTTTCCCCATTTATCAACACTTCGCGATGCAGTGGCTCCACAACCTCCCGCCACCCCTCAGAGACGAGGTGTCGGCGCTCGTGTCGGCGATCCCCCAGACGGCCCCGACCCTTGAACGATTGTACCAGTACGCCGCCACCACCTCGGCCCCCCAAAAACCGTCGGACTCGCCTCGCAAAAAACGCCAGCCGCCAGCGCCCGCGCCGTTGCCGCCGCCGTTGCAGCCCAACGACGTGATCTTCCAGCTCAACAGCATCTCGTGCCAGTCGCCGCTCCGCAAGCGCCTTGGCTTCGTCTTCCACCTTGCATACGGCCCCGCCGGGCCGGTTCCCGCGCTTCTGCTTGTCAACCACCAGTTGCAGCCAGAGTTCACGTTGTCCAACTTGGCCCAGGACGTGGTCTACTGCTCGCTCTTGCCCATATTGGGCAACTCCACCGTGGCCTCGAAAAAAGACACCGTTCTCTTGCTCCTCTGGCTCGCTCGCGGCGACCCCATCGTGTGCCAGGTGAACTTTGACGCCGTGAAAAAACAGCTCGTGGCCGACGGCAAGGTGCCTGCGGCTGCCGAGCCCGAGCCGGACTCTGACGCCGACGACGAGGATGAGGAGGGCATCCGGCCCATCAACGAGGCCCTCGTGGACTTTCTCGTGCGCCAGTTCCAGCTCTGCGGCATCCGTCTCGTCAACCACTTGCCGTTTTCCACGGGTACTCGCAACAAATTGACCCTCAACAAGGACACCGGCTTGGCCCTCTCCACCAGCGGCTCCACCGTCAACGACGTGGTCATCGTCCAGGCGTACCGAGGGTCCAAGGACGGCTCGCTCGTGCTCCTCGGCGGCAACCACGACCACCCGGGAACCGTCATCTTCGGCTTCCGCAAGCCCATCTTGCTCTTCCCCACCAGCAGCGTCCGGCGCATTTCCTACAGCAACATCACCCGTCTCACGTTCAACGTGCTTCTCACGGTGCAGAACGACACCAAGCCCGACGGCGAAGAGACCCTCGAGTTCCTGATGGTGGACCAGGCGTACTTCCAGGTGCTCGACGACTTTGTCAAGCGCCAGGGCATCAACGACGACTCGTTCAACGAGGCGCTTCGCGAGAAACAAAAGGCAGAACCCAGCGACATCAAGCCGGACGTCGATGCCGACGAGCCGCTCGACAGCGACGACGAGGACGAGGACGGCACGTACCAGGCCGGCGTCGAAAGCGACAGCGACAAGGAGAAGAATGGAGACGAAAACGACGACGATAGTGAGGGAGAAGACTACAGTGGAGGAAGCGACAGCGGCAGCGGCAGCGACAGCGACCAGCTTACAGACGAGAGTGGGGAAGACGAGGAGGAAGAGGAGGAAGAGGAAAACGAAGAGTGAAATAGAAGAGTGGAAAGTATCCTATGCTTGATGTCTCCTCTAGGCACTCCTCCGTCAGCCGCACTGTTGCTCCTCAATTCACGAGCTTTCAGCTTTCAGCTTTCAGCTTTCACTCGCGGTTCGCTCGCTGTCCACCGCCACACCAGCCCCTACAGTGTCCCTACAGTGTCCACTATCTGTCATGCATTCTTATTTACTTGTATCCGGCCCCATACTTGTCCAACAACAGGAAGAAACGTCCGCGCTTAGCGGCAGTCCATCTATGGTCGGCTTCCTGGTCAAACTCGTGGAACGCGTCCTTCTGTGCACGTTGCTCTCGCAACACAGCAAGACGTCTCTGCAACAATTCTCTATTACGGTCGATTATGGTGTCGGCCACGGCGTAGCCGCCGACAAACAAACCCACAGAGTACACATATCCAGGAACTCTGCCTAGCGAACGTGCGTACTCCTTGCCCACAATAAGCACCTGGAGCCGCCTCGCAGTCAAGCCGAGAAACGTGCTGAAAACAAGTCCAGCGGTAGTTGGCATGTTGATGAGAAACCGGCAGAAATCATTGGCGAATGGCATGGCTGCGTGCAGGACGCGAACCGCTCTCCTCCTGCTAGCAGCGACTGCACCGACTGCAGACACCGCAGATACCGCAGGTCCACACCTGCACCTGCACCAGCACCGGCACCGGCGCCTGCAGGCTGCATGCTGGGCTGGACGGATTGTTCTTGATTCGGCGTTTCTGCTTCTGCTCCATCCTTGCCAATGACAATTAACTTTTTCCGTGGCCATCCGAGCACCGACATCCTTCCCCGCCAGGAACTTGCCGACGCATTCAGCAAGATTTTGCTCGAAACCGACTTTCTCAGCTATGAAAATGATCCCGACAACCGCAATCCTTTGCAGTATGGAACCGACTCTGGCAACTACGAGGTCCGCAACACCATCAGCCAGTGGAACAACCGCGAATTTAACACAAACGTATCGTCTCCGCACAACATAAACTTGACTTCTGGAGCCTCCTACGGCGCGGCAAATGTGCTTACTTCTGCTACTTCTCCAGGCATCACGAAAAAGGTGTTTATTGTCACTCCCACCTACTTTTTAATCAACAGCACGTTTGTGGATGCAGGCTTTGGCGGCAACATCGTGCCAATCCGTGAAACAAAGGACGAAGAGTATGAGATCGACATCAAGAATCTCGAAAAACACCTCTCGGAATCTGACCCTGTGCCCGAGGACGAGGAGATCAATATTATTAAGGACGATGCTGGTCGCCCCGACCGCAAGCTCTACCGGTACGTGCTCTACATGGTTCCAACGTTTTCCAATCCCGGCGGAATAACCTACTCGGTTAAAACCAGGTTGGCTATCTTGACACTTGCACGGAAATACGACATGCTAGTGGTCACCGACGACGTCTACGAGCTCCTCGACTACACCGACGCCAAGGAGAGAATCCCCCGTTTGGTATACTTGGACATCGAGTCTCGTCCCCAAGCAAAGACGTTTGGAAACGTCGTTTCGAACGCTACGTTCTCCAAGATCTTGGCACCAGGCATTCGATTCGGCTGGCAGGAAACCGCTACCAACAAGCTCGCGGAACAGCTCGCAGTTACCGGGGCTAACAAGTCTGGCGGAACTCCAGGCCAACTAGCATCTTTTGTGGTCAGAGATCTTATTGAAGCAGGAACCCTCGACACCCTCATTAAGAGGTTCAACGCCATTTACAGCGTCCGCTCAAAGAGATTACTAGAGTCCATCCCCAAGTATTTTCCCCCAAGCACAAAAGTTGGTGGCGGTGAAGGAGGCTACTTTTTCTGGATCTCGATTCCAGGAGACATTGACTTAGAGAGCGTGCTTGAAGCTTTGAACGCCAGAGGGGTGGTCATTCCAGCCGGCCACAACTTTGAGGTCACCAGTGACGAGCCACCCATATGGCAGAATAGTGTCAGGTTGAGTATCAGCTCGTTGACAGAAGAGGACATAGAAGAGGGAATACGGATTTTTGGAGAGGAGCTTAAGAACAAATATCCAGCTTTATATCAATAGACATCTGTATTAGTATTGCTTCTTCGTTCAGAGTAGATCTTGGTGTTTGTTTTCGTAATCTCATGAATTGTCGACTATAGGCGAACATTTTTCATCCTTGAAAAAGTACATACATTTTCGTCAAAGAAAATGTAAAATTTTCCGCTTTTATACGGCAGAGCATCCATACACCAACAATAAACTACTCCAGATGTCTGTTATTAGTATGCAATTGGCTCATTCGCTTATGTGTGTATTATCATGAATTCTCTACGCGGCGAGTTTAACATAATCATAGCTTTGTACATACGGACCGGTGCTAGGCAAGGTACCAGGTGTCTAGATGTCTCTATATGCAACTTGCAGCCACCACCATGCTTGCTTTTAGGCGGTTTGTTATCCTCCTAAACAACTCTTATTTATACTCTGTCTGGCCCTTTTCACGTTGTATAAGCTGTGTCCCGTAACCGCCACCATTTCCTAATTTGTCTAGAATGACGAAGTGTGACATTCTATGCAGACTTTCCTAAAATGTAATTAGGCTTTGTGGTTGACTCGGCGATCCCAAGTATGAAGTGGTTCAGTAAGCTAGTGGCAGACAAAGCCTTTGCAAACTTGCCGGTTTCTTCATACACAGTTCTATCGTACACCTGTGACTGGGGCTTGTATCTCGTATTTGCAGCCATTTCTATAATTGTGGGCCGTCTTGCACTGCCGTCACATGAGTTTTTTGTACAAGATTTACGGTTGCAATACTCGTACAAAACAGCCGAGACTGTACCTGTATGGGAGTTGGTTGTCATCACTATTGTGTGTCCGCCGGTTTTATTTTTAATAATATCATGCATGGATATTGGTGAGTTGCCCGGGTTCAGAATCGTTTGGGATGCATTTGCTGCCCTGACTGCGCTATGTGGAAGCTTAGCAACCCAGATACTAGTTGTGTGCACGATAAAGAATTCAATAGGACTACCTCGTCCAGACTTCTTAGCACGGTGTCAGCCAGCCGTAGAATACGGTATAGGCAGTATTTCAGATTGCACTAATACCAACCGGCGGCTCATAAGCGAGGGTTTCCGGACCTTCCCCAGCGGTCATAGCTCTACCGCGTTCACGTCCATGACCATGGTAAGTTTATTTGCGGCGGGAAAGTTGCAGGCTTTTGACAACCGTGGTGTTTCAACAAAGCTAGCGTTGACTATAGCTCCAATGATACTAGCCGCTAGTGTTGCATGCTCACGCATAAACGATAACCGTCACTTTTTGTCAGACACAATAGCTGGTGCAGCGATAGGGATCCTGTGTGCCTATTGGTTCTACCATCATCATTTCCCCAGCGTGTTTGCGTTGACAAACAGAGGAAGGGCCTATCCACCACGAAGGCTCGGGGTAGCAATGCTCTTTGCAAATGTCGGAGGATTTTGGCATATCGATGCGGACGAAGAATCGTTTCATGAGCGATGTCTCAATCACCCCGAGACATGCGAAAGGTTGGTGCAACTTGGACTAGGAGGCGGGGACTTTGATACCACAAAAGTCGGTCCAAGTATTCACGCTGCCGACACTGTGATACGCAAACTCGACTGTTCAGTAAACTTGGCACTGAAACTATAATATTTGGCGGGCACGCAGACGTGCGGCCTTAATCTTGCTGGCGGTGTTTTCCACGTCGTGCTCAAAGCCGTCCAATAATTCGTTTTGCTCGCCTACTTCTGTGTTGATCAATTCGCCCAACTCCTTCTGCCGCTGGATCAGTTTGCGGAGTTCCAACAACTCCTGGTCCTGGGTCCTGTGGATCTGGATCTGCTGCTGCAAAAGTTCTTGGTTGTTGAACGGCAAGGTATCGTTTGTCTCGGCAGCTTTTCCCGAGCCGCGCAGCCACCCGCTTTGCTCTCTTCGGTCGCTGGTCCATGCACCAACCAGCTGGATCTGTTGCTTGAGGGATTGCACCGCGGCTTCCTTCTTCAGTCTGTCCTTGGCCGAGATCTGAAGCTTGGATATGGTGGCACTAAGCTGATCCAAGTGTTTCTGTAGGTCTTTGGAGTCCTTCTGGATAGCTATCTTCTCCTTGAGTGTTCCACTCTCCTTGTAGGCGATCTCAAACTGCTGCGCTCGTTGCTTGTAACGGCGGTAAAGCTCCAGCCAACGCTGGTCGTCCAAGTGCGGGGGAATACTGAGATCTGAGACAACGTTCAGACCTCGCTTGAATATCGACGAAAGTTCAAAGTCGCGTGGAAGCTTCAAGAAGTCGAGAAAAATGCGGTTGTTTTGTATCTCCTTATCAGTGATGGCGTCATTGAGGAAAACGGCTAGCTGGTCTCGTCTTTCTGCGACTGTTTTCGCAGAAGAGGAAAAGACGTACGTCTTGCTTGGAATCTTGTATGGAAAGTCTTTGGGATCTATTCCCAAGTCGTTTGATAAGTCCTGGACTAGACGGTAGAATTCGGAGTATCGTCTCTGCACGGTTATCGAACGGAGTGGAAGTTTGAGTTGCACATTGTAATAAACCGCACTGTTGGCACTTGTGGTAGAAGGGATAGAAATCACTGAGCGCTCCAGGTCGGCTTTCTCAAACGACATCAAACCACTGGTTTAACTATAGGTCGAAATCTTGTGACCTCTTGCTGACAGACACCCGCACACCAGACTTTGGGGTAATCTGCCAATCAGGGTAGTGGAGGCGGAAAACGGAAAAAAAGGAGCAACGGGACTCGCGCATCGAGGATGAGCCTTGCTGCGACGCGCAATGTGTCGTTGTGCTCGCGAAACCTCGGCAGCTGGACGTAGAGCCGTTCCCCTCTTATCGCCTCCAATCGTCGCACCCGTGCACCAGACCGTTTACCGTGACACAAAGCAAGGTTGCTAAACGCTGCAAAACCCATTTCCCCAGCAGACTTTCCTGAGTTAGTGCTTTGGGCAATTTAGTAGCATTTTTTTGGATGTATTTTCGCCCAGTGACTAAGCAATGAGTTACAGTGCTACAGAAGACAACGGAGGCGAAACAGGTCCAAAGACTCATTCTCAGCTGGTTTCTGAGACAGTTTCTGAGTCACACACGGGGCAAGAACCGGTGCTGGCAACTCCAGGACACGCCAGCGACACCGAGCAACACTACGGACACGATGCCGACCTTGAAAGAGAGCCTTTGGTGCGGCGAAACTTTCTAGATCCCGATGACCCTCGAGTCTCACCTTTGAACTTGTACCGTATCCGGGCATTGCGGTGGGTTATTGTGGTATTGTTGTGGGTAAACATCGGGCTCTTTTTCGTCTTTTTGATCTCTGACTTTGTGGCGATTCCCGGCTTGAACAACCGGGGAAAGTCGTTCTTGCAGCTCGACTTGGTGGTGTTGAACTTCTTGACAAACTGGGTCACGTTGTGGGGCTTCGTGGTGCCCGCGTACTACGAACGCATCTTGGGCTACGTGAGCGGCGCTTTGTTCTTCGTCGACTTTATTGTGGTCATTAGCGTGCCGTACCTCCGGGACCAGTTTGGACTCACGGGGAACTTGCTCATGATCTGGACCCTCTTGACGGTGGCTCTCAACTGCTGGGCAGACTACGCGTTGGAGAAGAGCAAGAAGCGGCAAGAAATCGAGCTCACCGGAAGAATCGAGACCAGACACACCATTTCCGAGCTCTTGATCATCCTGGCGAAAATAGTCGTCAAGTTTATTCTTTTGCTAGTTATCTGGAACGTGAGTTTGGGCATCTGGCTCCAAGCCTTTGACGCCCACGAGAAGCCGTGGGGAAAAATGGTGCTGGTTGACAACGACCAGTTCAAAGTGCACTTGGCCTGTTCCGGCGACATTGGGTCGGGCTACAACGGGTCCCAGCCCATCGTGATGGTCGAAGGCGGACAGCTCACTTCGGCCGAAGAGTTCCAGGAATGGATAGAGGAGCTTTACCACTTGAACAAGATCGACCGCTACTGCGTGTGGGACAGACCGGGCTACGGGTTCTCCGACAGCGCCCCGCTGCCCATCTCCATCAACATAATTGCCGAGTACCTCACCGAGGCCTTGGGCAAAGAGAGCATCGAGGGACCCTTCAGTGTTGTTGGGTTCGACATTGGCGGGTTGTACGCGAGAGCATTTGCCCTGCGGAACTCGCACAACATCCACTCGGTGATGCTCGTCGACAGCTGGCACGAGGACCTCCTCAAGTTGAGCCCGTTCAGTGGCCCGGGACGCAAGAACGAAAAGAAAAACGTGTTCAAGAACACGTTGGAGCTCATGAACACCCGCACCGGCTTCAAGCTCTGGCTCAAGGGATTGGTGGCGCCGCTCGGACTCGTCACCAACACGCACTGGTTCTTCCATCCGAAGCGGTACTCGTCCAACAGCCGTATCTTTGGCTCCGACATGGTCCGTCTGTCCAAGTACATTCGGGCTCGTTTGCAGGAGCAGATCACGTCGTCGATTCTCTCGCACAACGAGATCAGCGGCACAGACATCCACAGCGTGCCGCTCAGCGTGGTGTCGTCAGACTACATGATCAAGCGGTCGCTCAACTGGGGCAAGTTGCAGCGGGAATTGACCAAGTTGAGCAGCAAGGCGTTGGAGTGGGTGGTGGCCGAAAAGAGCGGACACAAAATATGGGAAAGTCCGCGCGGACGGGAGGAACTACAGGACGTGCTCTTGCGTCTCCTAGGCAACACCGAGACATAGACGATTAAACGAGTAACAATAAAATTTTTGCGGCCATTATCGCCTGCTGCTGGACCCAGCCGCCGGTTACCGTATCCGGGCATCGCCTGCAGGCAGCCGAAGCGTAGTGCGGAGTGGCCATGCGCACGTGACCGTTCCGGATTGTAGCGAAATGTGAGGCTGGCTTCTGACGAGATAGGCTCGAGGTACAGTAGTTGCCATCGAAAAAACGAGTGTTGTGCATTCGGGGTTGTTGCAAGCCGTACTGCCGGCCGATATTAGTTGTATTAACTGTTTTCCAGACCCACACGCCAGTCTCAGTTGCCTGGCGAGAATAGGAGTGTTTGTGTGCGGTTTATTTGCTGTTCCTGGCGAGTTTTTTTAGGTTCAAAACATCCCTTTTTGGCGCCACAGGACTGCCAGACGTTGCACGCGGTGCCTGTTATCCATGGAGACCGCAGAAGTCCCGGGATCGATGAACGCCATCTCGAAGTCGTCCAGATCTTCGCCCATCAGCTCTCCTTCCAGCGTTCCTTCTCTGCCTGGAGCTCCCGACCTCAACCGGAGCGGCAGCCACATGAGCACCGGAGCGCTAGCAAGCCCCGGCGGTGCTCCAGGACCCGCCAACTGGTCCTCAAACATGCTGCCCGAGTCGGAAAACCCACCAGATCCGCATGTGCTGACAGACGCCCTGCAGCAGACCGCCCACCTGATAGCGCCAGGAACGTTCGACACCTCCCAGACGTCGTCGCTGTCTGCGCGGCCCATCAACTCACACACGCAGTCGCCACAAGGCCCTGGTGCTCCAGAAAGCCATGCCTTGCCCCAGGCTCCATCACAGGCTCATTTGCAGGGCCACGCTCTCCTGACCCAACAGCTGCCCACGTCGCTCACCGCGGGACATCCACACCCGGGCCAGACTGGCCAGAGTGCCGCTGCTCAGTTTGCTGAGGGCCCCGTGCCAGCCGGACCCGTGCGTCGGTCGTCTTTTGGCCTCGGCTTCTTGAGCCTGTTTGCCAACTCGATCCGTTCCCAGGGAACTGCGCCCACCGCCGGCTCCACCGAAGCATTCATGTCCAACAGCCCCACCATCGCTAACCTTAATAACCATCTCGCTACTGACAGCCACTCGGATTTCGAGGATGCCGTCCGTGGTTCTGGCTCCGACCAGCCAAACGCAAACGAGGCCACCTCCAGCGACCAGTCGCACGCAGCCGTGGCCGCTGCTTCTGCTGCTACAGCCGCGGCCGCCAGCTCGGCGACCACCCACTCGTCCGGTGGCCCTGCGGGCATGGACAAGGACGGCTGCTACTCCATCCGGTTGACGCCGCTCATCGACCACTCGTCGTCGACGTCTGGCCTCTATTTTGCACCGGTGATCCGCAAGATCAAGGCAGAAAAATCGATCTCCATCGGGCGGTACACCGACAAGAACAGAGCGGCCGCACACGCACCACAGGGACTGTCGTCGCCTATCGTGTTCAAGTCCAAGGTGGTTTCCAGAACCCACGCCTTGTTCCAGTGCAGCGAAGAGGGCCAGTGGTTCATCAAAGATTGCAAGTCATCGTCGGGAACATTCTTAAATCATATACGCTTGTCGCCGGCGTCGCAGGAACTGTCGTTGACGCCGCTTGTGGACGGCGACATCGTCCAGCTCGGCATGGACTACAGAGGAGGCACCGAGGAGGTCTACCGGTGCGTGAAGATGAGATGTGAATTCAACAAGAGCTGGCAGCGCAAGGTCAACCTGTTCAACTTGGAGATCCACTCGAAGCTCAAGAACTTGGCGCTTGACAACGGCGCCCTGATTCCCGACCCCGTCATCGCCAACAACTTTTCTGAATGTGCTATATGCTTGCTCACGCTAGACCCCTGCCAGGCGCTCTTCATAAGCCCATGCTCCCACGCATGGCACTACAAGTGTATCCGGCCCATCATCATCAAAAGCTATCCCCAGTTCTACTGCCCCAATTGTCGATCAATGTGCGACTTGGAGTCGGATATTGAAGACGATGACGATTAATGACTGGTAGCTAGGAGGGCATATATTCTAATCTATTTGATGTAAGTTCTGGCCTCGTAGGGGCCCAAGCGGGAGTCCGACACTTCGTCGGCGTTGGTGAGTGCAAGCTTATAGCCGTCCTCAGCGACGTAGGGCACGGTCTCGTCGGAAAAGTTCAACACCACAAGTGCCTTTTTGCTGCCGTTTTCTTTGCTGAAGATAAAGAGTTTCTCGTGGCCATCGTCACACACCCTCAAGTCTCCGAAGATGAACGCCTCTGGGTTCTCCTTTCTCAACTTGACACACTTCTGCCAGTAGCTGAAAACAGACGCTGGGTCGTTCACCTGAGATGCAACATTGATCTCGGGGTAGTTGTCGTTCACACGCATCCATGGCTCGCCCGTGGTAAAGCCACCATGCTTGGAGCCGTCCCACTGAACAGGAGACCTGGCGTGGTCTCTGGCCATCAACTGGATAACGTCCATCAACTTTTCCAACAGTTCCTTGTCGTCACCGACTCTCGTCTTATAGTCCTCATAGTAGTTCAAGGACTCGATATCCTTGTACTCGCTGATGGGCCACGAGCGTGGAAGGTTGGTCATGCCAATCTCCTGTCCTTGGTAGATGTACAAGGTTCCAGAAAGAGAAGTCAACATTTGGGCCAAGAGTTTGGCAGACTTGCTGTGGCCCTTGGCAGTCTTGTCGTTGCCAAAACGAGACACCGTTCTAGGCTGGTCGTGGTTTTCGGAAAAGGCAGTGGCCCATGCATCTGTTCCCTCAGCAAAGCTGCTCATGCTGGTGACAGCAGCTCTCATGTCGTCCAAGTCCCAGCCTTTGTAGGCGTATCTGTCGACGCCCTTCACACCCACTTCAACCAAGTCGAAGAGAAAGATGGAGTTCATTTCGCCACGAGAAGCAGAAACATACTCAAGTGCCTCCTCCCGGCTGCAGTGTCCCACTTCTCCCACGGTCATAGCGTCGTATTTGCTTGTTACAGCTTGGTACATTTCCTTGTGGAACTCATGGATGCGAGGTCCGTTCTGGGACAACGAGCCAAACGGCTGCCACTTCTGGGTGTTGTCAATGATGGGAGCATCTTCATAGGTCTGCACCTTGGAGTATAAATTGGCCGTGTCGATTCGGAAGCCGTCCACACCTTTTTCGTACCAGAACTTCAAGGCGGTGTCGTAGATGGCTTTGCGGGTCTCCTCGTTCTCCCAGTTGAGATCTGGCTGGGTCGAGGCAAACAACCGAAGATAGTATTCCTGGGTCTTTTCGTCCCACTCCCATGCAGACCCCGAGAAGCAGGACTTCCAGTTGTTGGGAGGTTCTCTGTTTCCCTGGGCATCGTACTTTGGCGGCTTCCAGATGTACCAGTCTCTCTTGGGGTTCTCCTTGGAGGATCTGGACTCCTTGAACCACTCGTGCTCACTGCTGGTGTGGTTCACCACCAAGTCAAGAACAAGCTTCATTCCACGCTTGTGGATTTGCTCAATTAACGTTTCCATGTCACTCATGGTACCGTACTTTGGGTAGATGGACTTGTAGTCGGAAATGTCATATCCCATGTCGTCCTGAGGCGAGTCGTACATTGGAGAAAGCCAGATCACATCCACGCCGAGAGAATGGACATAGTCAAGCTCGGAGGTGATTCCCTGAAGATCACCGAAACCGTCTCCATTTGAGTCCTTGTACGATGCGGGCCAGATTTGGTACACGGTGGCTGTCTTCCACCAAGGTTCAGCACTAATTGTCATGATGATGGCTGACCTACCGTTGGCAGCACTTTTATCCTAGCGCGGAATATTATTTTTGCGCTGCATAATGTGGGGTGCATAAGTTGGCAGGTTATTCTTCCGCGCATTTTGCGGGGGAATGTACAGTATATGGCGTCCGAGTATCGTCCCGGTCTCGGTAGCGGTGGTGACATCAGACCATTGGAGGTAGACGAGTGACTATAGTACGCGGGGTAGAATGAATGATGTTGGTGGTACGTTATTGGGCCGGCTGTATAGTGATGTGAGACAATGTAAACATTTTCAAGTTCAAACTAATGCATCACCCACAGGTGCACAGACTTAGTAGCCAATATCCTACAGGGCTACAGGAACACTTCTGTGCAGATTGGCATATTTTAAGTATGGTTGCAAAATGAAATGATTTTAACCAGCATCCAAGAGTGTGTTTTGGCAGTATGAAAGGTCATATGGCTTCGAGGTGTAGAACTTGGTATATGTAACATGATAATGTATCCTGATGTATCACTGATGTATCTGTATATGCAATATTGTAGTACTTCTGTCACCATAGCTCATCCAACGAAGAATATTCTTTTCTAACGGTTTGAGTCTACAGTGGTTCAGCTAGTGGATTCCATCTCCACTGCTGTATGGTTTGCATAATGCTCAACCTCAAGACAGAAAATCGAACTTGCACAAAATAACCGGAAAACGATGTCCGCCGCTATCCAGAAATTGACCCACTCTGGTCATTCATTGTTTATGAAACCAGCGCCAAACATCATCATGCAGTTGTGCCAAGACTTGTCCAATTATTGCGAAGGTTTGTTCCGTCCTGGTCTTTCCACTAATTTGCGAGATCCAACAAATTGCATTCGTATCTGCAGATCTCGGAGGTACACACCCTAAACCGAGAAACGCCGGTTAGGTCGGAAAAGATTTTGACGTTTCGGAATTTTTGCGGAACATAGTTTTTGCGAAATGTGGGGGAGGGGCTCGTAAATCTGGCACGAGTCGCGTGCTCCAAACCGGACATTGAAACAGCAGGAAGCTACAGTGCTGTCTTTGTTTGGCCGATACCTGGTTGTTGCTCGCTATGCAAGCAAAGGGTGTGTTCCGATGGACCTCTGCAAAAATAGCAATTGCACGGCGCAAAGTTTAGGCACGGAAAAATATTCGAATTAGCGCTGCGCCTAATGCATCTCGTGAGGCGACGCACTGCAGCTACATTTTACCCGCAACTTGGAGTGGAGTAGCAGCAAGGACGGCATCCAGGAGCACAGATTCTGTTCTTGGAACTAAGAACGGCATCCGTCCCAGAAAATATTGCGTGATGTACATGTATGGCCCCTGCGTAACCAGGATGCAAGAACACACGACATGTAACTTTCGCTGTTTTTAATCTGCTAGGCAGTTGGGGGTGCACGGCTAAGGATATGAGGACGAGTAGGACGCGATGGTTGTGCAAAGCATCATCAAAGTTATTTTTCCGTTCTGGATCGCAGTGCCTGGTTGCGCGGAGTAAAAGTGGAGGCGTGCCCCGCATTCAGCAAACTCGTAAACTGCAAGCGCTAGGCGCGCTCTCCTCAGTATGACCGCGCATTTCGGGAAAAAAAAATAAACCTATTTTTTCCGGCTGGTGCGCACAGATGGCTGAACACTTCGAATAATTAACACACAAGACACTGTTGTGCACGGCTCAAGTGGAGCGGACCACCAGCCCACGGGCCGCGTACACCCCCTGCTCTCTTTCCCGTCTGCAAACAGTCCGATTTGCGCCCATTTATGCGCCGAAGCAACTCGCAATAACTCCTGCCCCTCGGCGTGGGGGGTATGCACCCCACAAATTGATGCATGGAAACCACGGCTAGGATAAATAGCCAACATTTGCCGGACTAGATCTACAACTCGAGCAGCAATGACTCTGTTCGTCGAAGATGTTAGTTCCCCAGACAAGAAGGTCACGGTCTCCGAGGAGATCTCCCGCAAGGAGACGGACGACTCTCTCCAGGTGGAGATGAACGACTACTTGTCCAAGTTCTTGGACATGTCAAACGACGCTAAGGAAAACGAAACCAAAGAAAAAGAAATGTCTTTGTCGGAGGGCCTCAAGACGTTCCCCAAAGCTGCATTCTGGTCGATTGTGTTGTCTACAGCCTTGATCATGGAGGGCTACGACACCAACCTCATCAACTCTTTTTACGCTTTTCCCTCGTTCAACGAGAAGTACGGCGAGTATGTGGAGCGTTTGGATGCGTATCTGATTGACGCCAAGTGGCAGACCACCTTGAGTATGTGTGTCAATGTGGGTGAGATCATCGGTTTGTTTGCAGCCGGTATCATTGCCGACCGCATTGGCTACAGATGGACGTTGATGGGGTCGTTGGTGATGGTCATCGGGTTGATTTTCATCGTTTTCTTTGCCAAAGACATCGGCATGTTGGTGGCTGGCGAGTTGCTCTTGGGTCTTCCTTGGGGTGCGTTTCAAACCTTGACGGTGACGTACGCTTCGGAGGTGTGTCCGTTGGTTCTCCGGGTCTACTTGACGACGTACGTCAATGTGTGCTGGGTATTTGGCCAGTTGATTTCGTCAGGCGTGTTGCGGGCCTACGTGGACTCCGACATGAAGGACTCGTACAGAATCCCGTTCGCTATCCAGTGGATGTGGCCGGTTCCCATTATGATTGGCATTTTCTTTGCACCCGAGTCGCCGTGGTGGCTTGTGAAAAAGGGACGGTTGGACCAGGCCAAGCGTTCGCTCAAGCGACTCATCAGTGTTAATGAACACCTTCCAGACACCGAGGTGTTGGTGAGTGCCATGGTGAACAAAATGCAATTGACCATCGAAAAGGAGTTTGCCGTGAGTGCTACCGCCTCCTACTTTGACTGCTTCAAAGGCACCGACTTCCGCAGAACCAGAATTGCTGCTGGCGTGTGGGTGGTGCAGAACATCACCGGCTCGGCGTTGATGGGATACTCGACATATTTCTACCAGCAAGCTGGACTTGCCACCAGTATGTCGTTCACCTTCTCGAACATCCAGTACGTCTTTGGCATCGTGGGCACGTTTGGGTCCTGGTTTTTGGCCAGATCCGCCGGCCGCTTCACCATCTACTTTGGCGGGTTGTGTGCTCAGTTTGTAATCTTGATGATAGTGGGCGGACTCGGCTGTTCCAGCTCCAGCTCGGCCTCGTGGGGAGTCGGCAGCATGCTCTTTGTGTTCACGTTTGTCTACGACTTGACCGTGGGTCCTCTCTGCTACTGTATCGTGGCCGAGATTCCCTCGGTCAGATTGAGAACCAAGACGGTTGCAATTGCCAGAAACGCTTACAACATTGCGGGCATTGTCATTGCCGTGATCACGCCCCGGATGTTGAACCCAGAAGCGTGGAACTGGAGAGCCAAGACCGGCTTTTTCTGGGCCGGCTTTGCGTTCCTCTCGGCCATCTGGATCTGGTTCGAGTTGCCCGAAACCAAGGGCAAGACGTTTGCCGAGTTGGATGCCTTGTTCGAAAGCAAGACCAGTGCCCGCAAGTTCAAGACCACCGAGGTGGAGACGTTCAACGTGGGCAACATGTTGGAGGCACTTGGTGAGGACGGCATCAAGGCCGCAGTACAGCACAAGGAAAAAGTGGGAGACATTTCAGAAAAGGTCTAGGAGCGTTCCCACCCAGCGTACTTGATAGTTATCTATTACTATTAATATCTACAGTTTCGTAAGGCTTTGTAGCTACATTTCAAACACAGACGGGTCGAAGTTGAGGAAAAAGTGGGAGACATTTCAGAAAAGGTCTAGGAGCGCTCCCACCCAGCGTACTTGATAGTTATCTATTACTATTAATATCTACAGTTTCGTAAGGCTTCGTAGCTACATTTCAAACACAGACGGGTCGAAGTTGGGAATCGACGGACTGGAGCCGTTGGAAACGGTGATCTGTTCGGGCTGGATGGAAAACGCAAGTGTCATCTGGGTGAACGGAGAAGGAGGGCCGGGATTGGCAAGGTCTGACGGGTCCAAGTCGCTGGTTTCCCGGGCATTGAGCACCTCGCTGAGCCGTCTATCTATACTTCCACCTCGGGAAGACTCGTCGTCCTCACTCACCTCGGTGATGAAGGCGCCGCTGGAGGCCACCATGGACCGGTTGCTGAGGAGCTGGAGCAAGCGGTCGTACAGCGCCTTGGGCATGGTGAGGTCGTTTTTCAAAATGCTGATGAACTTGAACACCCGGTCGAGCGCACCGTACGCCAGGTTGGTATCAAAGCGGTATACCAGGGCCTCGGTGATGGCGTCGGCAAGAGCGGTGCCGAGCTCGAGCAACTTGACCGAAGCGCCTGGTCCGTTGGACTCAAAAGCTACGAGCGGAAGATGCTCGGACTGGGCCAAGAAATCGTGGGCGATTTTCACCGGGAAAAGCGGACTCAAAAAGTCGGCCGAGTTGCCCACCTTGAGCAAGAGCCCATTGTTGCGCGAGATGTGCCACGCGAGCGACCGCATCCAGTGCTGGGAAAGCAGGAGGTTCAACTTGGACGAGTCCGGTATCGACTGCGAGATCTCGATGCCCTCGAGCTGGGTCTGGACGTTCTCGATCCATCGTCGGAGCAGCGACTGCGACCGGGTGTCGAACAGGCCGGGACCAGTGGCGGTTTCTGTGCTGGACGACAATTCTATAAATTTGTCGAAGAACCGGCGGTCCGGAATGGCAAAGATTTTGACGAGTTCCGTGAACCCGCTGAGCAAACCGGCATATTCTTCGTCGCCTAGCGACGGACACGGCACGGTAGCGTCTAGAATCACCGGCAACTTGTCCTCGATACACATAAATCTTTCTGTCACCAAAAGCATGTAGTAGATTTTCCTGCAGTGATGCACTTCTGCCGGCGTTTTCTGGGAGTACGTCACCGTGTCGTGGTAGCCGAGTATTTGGGCCACGGAGATCGCTTCGCGGAGGTACAATATGGAGGCCGATACTCCCCCCTTGACGTTGACATAGTAGACATACAAGAAGAACGCAGTCAAGAGGGAGTCCTGCGTCGCCTGGAGCCTGTAGTCGAACGATTTACGAGCGCGGAGGGCTTCTGCTGCAAAGTATTCTGCACTGATCTCGTTCGGGAGACTGATATGCGAGTTGGTTGTAAGAAACGTCACCTGGCGGGCAATCGCTGCAGCCACCGCGCATGCCAAGCCGTAAGCGGACGTGCTTTCGAAGTCGAGCCCGCGTCTCGGATCGTACACTATCCGTGACACCAAGTGGGCCACCGAGAGCACCGGCCAAACTCCGTAGTACCATGTCTGGTACACCTGGAGATAAGGCAATAGTTTGTCGATGGAGATCTGGTGGCCGGTGGTGATGGAGGTGACACGGGAGGAGTTATGCGATGCAGAGGTGGCATTTCCGGTCCCGGTGTCGCCGGAGGTACCCTCGGTGGGCGGGGCAGAGCCGGTGGCCGAGCCCGTGGCCGGAGTGGTGGCCAGCTGCATGTCGGGACCGGAACTGTTGACCACCGGAATTGACGCATTGGCCGGAACAGAATTCGGGTCCAACCCTGCTGCCTCAGTCACCCCTCGGTATGCGGAGTTGGAGATATGCTGTCGTGTTTTGTTATGAATTTTTTTCGGACCCGTCTTTCTGCGGAGTCGGAGGTCCGTACATGCAATGCTGTGGTTCGTGCAGCGTGTGCATGGACGCTGGCCGTCACAGCGGATCTTGCGCAATGCACATGCGTCACAGGGCCGCGTGTACTTGGCCCTTTTCTTCTCTTTGCCTGCCATAAAGGTGGAGGGCCTGCTGCAGGCTTTGGTTCTGTGTGGGGCGGGGCGCACGACCGGATGGTGACCATGCACGGTGATTTAATGAGCCGTCCTTGGCGCGGCTCAGATCGGGTAACGTGGGGGAAGCGTTTTAGGGTAATTGCAGATATACAGATCCGACGTGCTGGCCAGGACTTTGAAATGAAGAGAATGCTGGAAATGAGAATTCTGAAAGGACGAGAATCCTGGGAACGCTATGCCGAATGCGTTCATGCGACGAACGTAGAAACGACAGCATGTACTATACAGGTCCTTGGATGCAAAAATAGCATTAAAGCGTACGGACCGGGAACGCACCCTGCAGTAATATTGCATAATGCAACGCAGTAGTGGCATACATATATGTGCCTGAAGGTGCATCCCGTGATCAACAAAGCATAATCACGCATTATGAGCTGGATTGAGTATTACTTGACACACTGTAATTACTCGCTGAAGTGTTCCAAATTGTCCTCGATCCCCACATCAATCGATGCCTTGGTCTACCAATACTACCCCCCTCCCACAACAGTTTCCGCTCGTATCGCTTTCACCGTTTACTGATGGCACAACATTCACTGATAAGGTTAAACGCGGCCTCAGCCGCGGCTCCAACGGCACCCATGCACCAGGCATTAAAGAGAGAAATGAGACTCCGAGCCGCTGCATGTTTCTTACCTTGAACACCCTTTTGGACCCGGTTGTGCAGCTTCCCAACGACGTACCTGGTTCCGGTACGTTTCCGGGCGCGTCTTCCGAGGGTGCGCCGGTGGGGCCCCCGGGTCGGATCTCGAAGCCCTCGAAATCACGGGCCAAACCCAACACCGTTGCCAAGCCAACGCACAATATTATCATTGGGTCGCGCTACCGTTCGAAGACCGGCTGCGCCGGCTGCAGAAAGCGCAAGAAGAAGTGCGACGAGGTGCATCCCACCTGCGGATCATGCATGCATCGGGGCGAATCATGCGAGTGGGGCACCGTAAAGACGTACAAACCGGACCTGCAAAAAGTATTTAAAGGACCGCCTCCCGCCGCCAAACCAGCAGCAGAAACACAGATTGTGGTGAGAGAAAGCAAGCTGCCAAAGCTTCCCAGCTTCAACCTGACCCCATCAGACCTCCTCCAGCTATTCTCCCCCAACGAGTTCCTCGACTTTGATATGCCCCTATTGACGTCGCCTTCCTCAACCTTCAGCCTCTACTTGGACGAAGCTGGCATTCGTCTACTTGGATTCTTCGAGAACAAAGTGGCGAAGCTTCTCAGTGTGTCGCCGGACTCAAGCAACTATTTCCTCAAGACATTTTTCACCGCCGCCTTGACCGAGGTACCACTTATGCATGCACTAGCAGCCTGGGGAGGAGTGTTTCTGGAAGGCCAGGATAGCCCTGAGGTCAAGTTCCACTTGGATCGAGCACGGCAGCTCATACGGTCCACCTACTTGAACCAGACCGAGCTTGATACCCATGGTACATATGTTACCATCTGCTACTATTTAATTCTGATGGGAATCGACATCTGTTCCGGTGACGTTTCCAACTGGTACTCCTTGTTCAACGAGTGCACCAACCTTCTCAACCGCAGGGGCGGCATTGTTCAATTTTGCCGAGAAAACCACTTTTCCAATGATGCCAAATGGTTGATTTCCAACTTTCAGTTCCACGACGTCTTGTCGTCTGCGACTCTCAAGCGAGGCACTTCGTGTGATATCGAGGAGTACAGCACGTTGTTTAACGACTGCTTCGACTCGGGTTCGTACGGGGTAGACCCATACCAGGGGTGTATCCAGCCGATCTTTCTCTTACTTGGAACCATTATGAATTCCAGTGTCAAGCTCAAGGAAAAGCAAGACAAGATAAACCAGGAAATGGTGGAAGCTAATACAAAAGGGTTGAACCTCGACAACGCCGCACACCGCCAATTGACCATACGACGTATCCGTCACTGTCACGAGGTGGAAGCCCGCTACAACAAGCTTCTCCTGGACATCCATTACTGCACCCCCAACCAGGAACAGATATCACATATAATCCACGACAAGGGGGAGGTGGACTTGCACTTGACGTTGTTTGAGCTCTACCGTCTCACCTGCCAAATCTACCTTTTGCTATACATCAAGCAGACGCAGCCACTGTCGTCGGAAGTGCAGTTACACCTCATGAACTCATTGGCATATATAGAGAGCTTGATGATGTCCCGGTTGATGCCGTCGCTCCCCATGCTGTTGTTGATCTGCGGCATGTGCTGCTGCAACGAGTACGACCGAGCCCAGGTGCGTTTGTTCTTTGACCAAATCCTGACTGCTTACACGGTGGGAAATGTGGGACGCATCTGGGAAATCGTGCAAGAAGCGTGGAAGCGGAACCCTCACGGGGATATCTGTATTGACTGGACGGACATTTGCGAGGACTTTGGCTGGAAGCTCAGCGCGTGTTGAGAAGAGGGAAGAAGAGGAAGAAGAGGAAGAAGAGGAAGAAGAGGGAAGAAGAGGAAGAAGAGGGAAGAAGAGGAAGAAGAGGAAGAAGAACGAGAGAAGAAAGCGAAGATCGACAATTGTCCAAACGGTGTACGCCAATCACAAGACCTCCGAGCTGCTATATACTGATTATAGCAATGCGAACACCCTTATCTCTCCACGCTGAAGGCCGATTTGCACCCGAATACCTTTCCAACAAATTTCAGTTGCAAACCGCCCAATTAGCCGCTAAGACAATCACTCCGCAATGTATCTCGCTGTCTTGTGAAATTTCCCACCGGTGCCTGAGTCATCCGGGGAACCAACCCCGTATTCTGCCTTACCGCATTAGGTAAGTGCTTGCGACACGGACAAAATATATATAATTGGATCTGATGCGATAACCGTTAGCACGATGTCAGTGACAATCAGACCCATCAAGCAGGAAGACAAGGACGCATGGATGGACTTGTTTAGAGGCGAAGACTCCTACTTGGTGTTCTACAAGTCCATGCACAAGGTGTCGCCCGAGGTTTCCGAGGTAACATTCTCGAGATTCTTGGACGACAAGGAGCCGGTGTACTCAATTGTTGCTGTGGACGACGCCACCGGCGAGGTGATTGGATTCCTCAACTACTTGAGCCACAAGAACACCTGGACCATTGAAGACGCGCTCTACCTCAACGACTTGTTTGTCAGCTCCAAGTCGCGACTCAAGGGAGTTGGTCGGAAGTTGATTGAGTATGCGTACGGCGAGGCCGACCGGCTCAACTGCAAAAAGTGCTACTGGAGCACGCAGTTTGAGAACCACCGGGCGCAATTGTTGTACACCAAGGTGGGGGTGAAATCCGGCTTTCTTCTCTACACCCGGCCTCCGCCGGCCGAGTAGGTTACGACCCGTCACAGGGTGACAGGTCACCACGGGTCACCACGGGTTACGACGACGTCACCAGGTAACTGCCACGCATATACCGCGACATAATGCAATACATGTTTACGACGAGCAGAGGTAGCAGCGCTCACGCAATAGCGCAATCAGCAGATACGCGGCGCTCATGCAGTTTCGATGCAACTGCACGCAGCACTTTTTCCGGCCGGAGATATGCACGGGACCGGCAGTTCGTCCGCGCCGTGTATGCAGCCCGCACGTCCGCCCGCTTATCACCGTCGCAGCCTCCACCAGACAAGCCGCTGTCCACCACCAACCTGGCGCCGGCCATGACCACCACCGTCCTTGGCGGGCGGCGCCACATCCCCACACCAACAGCCCCACCGGTGCACCACCCCGCAGATGACGACACCACATGACAGGTGGCTGCTGCACGCTGGCGGCGGTGCTCCAGGCGGCGCGAACGCTGCGCACGCCGCAAGCTGCCACGCTGCGCATACCCATGCTATCGCCGCCGCCCGCCCGGCCACGGTTGCATCGCCTGTTCCACACCTCCAGACACCAGGATCTAAACGCTGCAGGCTTATCTAATGCACCTGCGGCTTTTTCCCGACAACTTCCATCCGATTGTGAAGTCATTTACTACGCTTGTCACGCCTGGCTCCGTTAGTTTCGTGGGATTTCCGCTCGCCACGCAGCTTTTTGTTCACCGTGCCGACCAGGCGACCACACACCTGTCCCCACTCCGAATTGGGACCGAATCCGCAACCGGGCCATTTTGCTAGCCACCTGTGTCGGACCGGCAGTGTTTGTGTCCAGTTTGCAGACGCCACCAGGGCCGCTCCGTCGCCGCCCGCCACACACGAGGGTGCCGCCCGCGCCAGCCGTCTTTATCGCTGGTTCCAGCCCCGCTCACACCGTCTTCCGGTCTTATCTTTGCCACAGTAGCCGGTCTCGGCATTGATAAGTCGCTGGTTTTTGAGCCTCTGTCCGCCGCCCGCCGCCGGCGCTGTTCCCGCGTACCTAGCGAGACACCAGCCCAGCAGCACCAGCCTCTCGCCCCCGAGACGCCTGCCACCCGCCTGCCACCCGCCACCGAGACGCCGCAACGTGGTGCCCACCGCCCGGCCGCCGGCGTAACTCGCAGCACGCACTGACGTATATCCCGTCCCGGCCCCAAGAGCCACCCGCTACCGACCCGCTGCCGCCCACGATGGCCCACCAGTCGTCGGTGTTCGACACCTACCTCACCAACTACACGCTGGGCCTCGGCACCCCGTTGGAGGCGCCCGCCGAGTACCACGACCCCACGCAGCTCCGCTCCAGCTCGTCCGCGACCGCCGCCGCGGTGGCTGCAACCTCCTACGGCCTCGAGCGCCTCCACGAGTTGCCGGAGTTCCCCGACATGGACGTGCCCGACCTCAATGCCCAGCTCGAGTTGCACAACGAGGTGTTTTTCGGCCCGCCGGCAGACGAGTACTCGCATGTCCGCGCGCTGATGTCGTCGTCGTCGTCGTTGCAGCAGCCGAAAACCACCGCCAACACCACTCCCGAGTTCCTGTCGCCTCCCAAGCACCAGCGACTGGCGTCCGCGTCCAGCCTCCCCATCGACCAGCTCAACTTGTTGACCATCCGCCCGCCGCCGGCCCCGCTCACCGCCAGCCGCACCCCGTCGCCGCAGAACGGCATCTTCCCGCGGCCCGCCGAGCTGGTGGAGCCGGAGAACCGCACCATCAACCCGCTCCAGTTGCTCAACTTGCAGCCCAGCGCCGCCGCCAGCGCCGCCGCCGCGCCGGCCACCGCCAAGTACATTCTCCCGTCGTCGTCGTCGTCGCCGGCGCTCTCCACGCTCTACCTCGAGCACCAGGCGGGCGCGCGGCTGCCGCAGCCGAAGCGTCTGAACTCCATCGGCGCCACCAACGCCGCGTTCGACTTCAACATGAACGACGAGTGCTTCAACGCCATCTCGTACTGGCTCAACAACACCCTCAAGAACGCCGACGAGCACGATCTCCGGGCGGCCGAGATCGTGGTCAACCCCACCGGCATCATCAAGCCGCCGCACTACCGACGCCGCAACTCGATCCAGGTGGTGAGCCGGCCGGCGGACCGGCGCCTCGACCCCCGGCGAAGACGGCGCAACTCGTTCATGGCGCCGGACGAGGCCGGCGACGAAGACATGGACAACACCAGCGGAGACGTGCCGGGCGCGCAGTCACTTGCGGTGGCTTCTGTGGCGCCGGCGCTGATGCCGCCGGTGCACAAGGTGTCGCCGCCGGCGCTCGGCGACGACGACGACGAGGGCAAGCCGTTCCCGTGTCCGGACTGCAGCAAGCAGTTCAAGCGGTCGGAGCACCTCAAGCGGCACATCCGGTCGGTGCACTCGAACATACGGCCGTTCCACTGCAAGTACTGCGACAAGAAGTTCAGTAGATCTGACAATCTTGCGCAGCACTTGAAGACGCACTACAAGGTGAATGCCAACGGGTCGACGTCGATCATCTACGGGAACCCGAACGTGCACAACCGCGGAGGAAGACGGGCCAGCAAGTAGGCCACAGCCGTGCCTCGGCACGGCCGCGGCACGAGACGAGAGATGTCGACACATAGTACATGATGACAGAACGCTTTTAATCTATATGTAGCCTTGGGTGCGATGAGTATTGTCAATTGGCAATAAGCAATAAGCAATTGGCAATAAGCAATAAGCAATTGGCAATAAGCAATAAGCAATTGGCAATAAGCAATAATGCAATAATGCAATTGGCAATAAGCGATTGTCAATAAGCAATTGTCAATTGCATGTCAATTAACGCAATGTCAATTAAGGCAATTTGAATTGTGCGCAGCCGAGCCGATGACAGGCGCGATGCCAAGTGAGAAAAGAGAAGGAGAGATGAAGAAGAAGAAAAAGAAGCAAAAGAAGAAAAAGAAGAAAAAGAAGAAAAAGAAGAAAAAGAAGAAAAAGAAGAAAAACAATAAAACAATTGCAGCAGCATCAAAGCATTGACCACAGCATCCATTGCCATCCCGAATCCAGTCCTCCCCGATTGCCTGTTCCTGCAGAACCTTCGCTGCAGCGGCCGCACTCCTGCAGACACACGCGAGCGAACGTCCGGTTGCGGATAAACGTAAACTCGAGCGCTCCTGCACCTCCCACCACCCGCACCGCAAAGGAGCACATCCACACACCCCATTCACGGAGCCAATTTCAACCCAGCCAGCAACCTTTCCCATCTGCGTCATGTCGGTTTACCTGAACCAAAATTTATCGCCCCAGGCCATATACCAGCAGAAATTGAAGCAGGGCGTGTACCACTCCCCCGGATTACCTTCGGTGGGTGTCAATTCGGCCGCGTCCGACGCCGCCGCTTTGTTGGCCGCCAGCTCCGACCTTACCGTCAAGCCCTCGTACGAGCGGACGGTCGCTGCCGAGGCCCACACGGCTGCCGCGGCCGCCAAGACCCCCAGGGCCGCCCCTGTGACTCCCAGCTCCACTGGAGTCGGCGTGCCGTCGTTCACCGGCTCCGGCATTTACGCCGCTGCCTCGCGTAACTCCACCATGTCCATGACCACCAGGACCGAACCGGAGAAGGACTACCGCAGCGGGCTCGCGCCCAAGGCCGCGGACGCGTCGTTGAACATCCACAAAATCTCGCAGGTGGCCACCAAAAACTCGTCGCGCTCCCTCAACCTGCGGTTCAACCCCGAGCTCGACTACCGGTCCGGCTTGAACCAGAAGCCGGCCGAGTACCTCAGCCAGGACGAGGAGGACCTCGCGGCCGAGGGTGCCGCTGCGTCGCTCAAGCACGGCGGCGGAGCGTCCGACGCGGCTTCCTCGCGCACCAGAAGCACGTCGTTCAAGGCGGCGGACGTGGTGGGCAGCACGTTGTTGGGCGCCGCCAACGCCCGCGCGCAGGAGCGGTTGCAGTCGTTGTCGCTGCAGCCCGCCGACTTCAAGGCGCAGGCGCAGGCGTACGCCAATGCGTTGGCGCTCGCGCAGAAGAACAGCAACGAGCGGTTGAAACGCAACGCCGAGGGCCTCATTGACCTCGGCGGCGGCTTGACCATGAGCCAGAAGGAGTTGGACGCGATGGCGGCGTTGGTGGTGCAGCCGGTGTTGAGCGACATCTCCACCAAGGCGTCGGCGCAGCGCCTGTTGGACGCCTCGGCCAAGCTGAAGCAGGCGGACCTCGTGGTCAAGCACGAGCAGGCCAAGCGCGAGGACGTGGAGCGCAAGCTCAAGGAGAAGCAGGACTTGGAGCGCGCCAAGAAGGAGCGCTTGGACGCCAACGAGGTGCGCAAGGAGGACGAGCGCACCAAGTACAGCGAGTACCAGCAGGAGCGTGAGGACGAGCTCCAGCAGAAGGTGGCCGACTTGAAGGAGAAGGAGGCGGCGTACGCCGAGGAGAAGGAAACGTTGTTGGCCGAAAAGCAGGAGAACCAGACCCGCATCGACGAGGAGGAGCAGGCCAACATCAACGAGCGCAAGGACGAGTTGGACGGCATGCAGGCGGAGAAGGACGAGGTGTTGCAGCCGGTGTTGGACGAGTTGGAGCAAGAAACCTCCAAGCTCAAGGAGGTGACCGACGCCCGCGACCAGCTCCGCGAGGAGGTGGAGACCGGCGAGCTGCAGCAGCAGGAGTACGAGGCCAAGATCGCCGACCTCAACGACAAGTTGGCCGCCACCAAGTCCGACATCGAAAAGTACACCGCCGACCTCGAGGAGTCCACGCGCACCGCCGAGGACACCAGCAAGGAGGTGGACGAGCTCCACCAGCAGCTGGCCAGCGAGTTGAAGCAGGCAGAAGACTCGCACAAGGACTTGGACGCCAAGATTGCCGCGTTGGAGACCCAGGAAAAGGACCACCTTACCACCAAGAAGGAGCAAAAGGAGTTGATTCTCAAGAACTTGGACGACAAGGTCAAGGAGGAGCACGCCATCAACGCCGAGTTGCCGGAGCACATGCGCAAGGACGTGAACGAAAAGAAGTTGAAGGACGTGGGCGATCTCTTTGCCGGAGACCCCACCGAGGTGCCGCTTGTCGACAACAAGCCCGCCAAACCCGCAGCCAAGGACGTCAAGGAAACCAAGCCCTCGGTTTCCAAGCCCGCGGCTCCCACCGGCAAGACCGAGAAAAAGAGCGGACTCAAACGGTTCACCAAGTACTTTTCGTCGTCGCCCTCCAAGTCGGAGCCAGCGCCCAAGGCCGCCAAGCCGGCCAAGAAGGAGCAGCTGATCTCGGAGGCCAGCAACGGCGACTACGACGACATTTCCTTGAGCAAGGAACAAAACAAGGGCGGCTTGTTCAAAGAGGAGATATAACTGCGAGCATGAGCCGGTATCAGTTCGTGTATCAGGCTGTGTAGTCTATAGAGGGTAATTGTATTATGTTTGTCGATGTCAGAGAATTCTCGGTAGAAGACTATTTCTCGGTAAAATTCTCTCTTTCTCGCTAGAAGTCTCTATATCTCCGCTAAAATTCTCTCATTTTTCTCGCGGCAACATTCTCTTTCTCGCTACAAGTCTCTCACTTTCTCGCTAAAATCTAATTTCTCGCGGCAGAAATCCAACCTCGCAGCATCTCTGCACCTTCCCCACACCGCGCAAACTGTTATCTCAAGCTGCATTCTCCATCCATGAGCTATGTTGAACTAGACGACTTGGGGGATGCTGGTCATCCTGATGGTGATTCCAGCACTACAGACGCCAGACTAGACCTACCATTTACTTCGATTCAGCTCCAGTTGATTCTCTTACGTCTAGGAGTAACGTCCGGCTCACCAGTCCAGGTGTCAACAGAGGAGACAATCGAAACCCTTTCACCAGAAAACATCTATATGATCGAACGCATCAAGCATATAACCATAGAAGAGTCTCTAGGCGTGTTGCGAACTGCTCTAGTCGAACACAAGAATGATGTCAATTTTTTGAAAGAAGACTATAATCTCATACACCAATTGATGGCCATGATACCGCAGGAGAACACCACAGACGCTTCCAGCGACTCAAAGGACGAAGCAGATGTGAAACACGTGTCTGACTGGAACTTGCAGGTACGTCTTGAAGTGGCACTAATAAAATACCATTCGCCATATCCAGAAATCCGGGCTGTCACCGACCCGACAGACGATCCGGATATCCCAGTTGCTACAATACGGGCATACACTATAGGGCTACTCTGGACGTTTGTTGGATCCCTCATCAACAACCTTTTTGTGCATAGACTCCCGTCCATAAGTCTCGGTTCCCACACCGTGCAGTTGCTCATTCTTCCCACCGGTCGTCTATGGGAAAAGTACATGCCTGAACAGGTGAATATTGGCGGAAGGAGTTACGAAATCAACCCTGGACCGTTTACGGCCAAGGAGATGATGTTGAGCACCATCATGTACTCGTGTTCGTCCGGCACACCCTACCTGATATACAACATCTTTGTGATGAAATTGGAGCGTTTTTACAACCTCAAGTGGGTCACTCCCATCTTCCAGCTCCTCCTCGCAGTGTCGACCCAGTTTCTAGGCTTTGGGTTTGCAGGAATAATGAGGAAAGTCTGCATTTATCCCAACATAGCACTCTGGCCAACCATCCTTCCTACGATAGCCCTCAACCGTGCATTGATAACACCAGAGCTGCCACATAGCCCTCCCATAAATGGGTGGCGAATCACCCGGTATCGGTTCTTTTTCTTGGTGTTCATTGCGAGCTTCATCTACAACTGGATCCCAGCATACTTTTTCACGGCTCTTTCCTTCTTCAACTGGCCCACCTGGTTCAGCCCCAATCTGGTGCACTTGAACAATATCACCGGCTTCAGACACGGCTTGGGTTTCAATCCTCTCCCGTCGTTCGACTGGAACATGCTCGACTCTGGACTCTGTCTCACACTTCCCTTTTTCACCTATGTCAATTCGTACGTGGGTGCCATGCTCGGGTTCTTCACCATCTTGATCGTGTACTATACCAACAACAAGTGGAGTGGCTACTTTCCCATCAACTCTAACCGGCTCTTCAACAACAAGGGCCAGGTATACAACGTGCATGATATTCTCGACGGCAACAATGCGTTTGACCACGAGAAGTACAACGAGGTGGGGCCGCCATACTTTAGTGCTGCCAACTTGGTGCTCTACGGAGCCAATTTCTGTCTCTACCCGTTTGCAATTCTCTACCATATGGTTGTCGAGTGGGACTCCATGAAAACCAGCTTTATCAATGTGTGGGACCTGGTCACGGACTACCGCTCGACTGATACATTTGGACGATATCGAGACGACGTGCACTGCAAAATGATGTCGCGGTACGAAGAGGTGCCCAATTGGTGGTTTTTGGCGATTTTGGCTGTGAGTGTGGTGTGTGCTATCTTGTGCGTTTCGCTCTATCCAACAGAAACACCCATATGGGGAGTCTTCCTCACCATCGGAATCAACTTTATCTTTTTGATCCCCATCACCGCCATCGCCTCCGTCACTGGGTTCACGTTTGGGCTCAATGTGTTGGTGGAGCTTTTGGTGGGCTACTGCATTCCCAATTCAGGAATCGCCTTGATCACCCTCAAGAGCTACGGCTACAATATCGACAGCCAGGCCAGCAACTACATCACCGACCAGAAAATTGCCCATTACGCCAAGATCCCTCCGCGGTCCATCTTCAAGGGCCAGATGCTAGCCACCGGGTTGAGCGTGATGGTAGCCCTCACCATAGCCAACTGGCAGATCAGCAACGTGGAGGACATCTGTGACCCTGACCAGAAGAACCGGCTCAGCTGTCCTGGAGCAAACACCTATTTCTACTCCAGCATCCAGTACGGAGAAATAGGGCCGGCGAAGGTGTTCAGCGGCCTCTACCCGCAATTGAAATGGTGTTTCTTGTTGGGGGTAGTGTTGGTGATCCCGTGTGCGTGGATAAAGAGACGGTTGTCCTCACGCCAGGCACGCTACTTCCATCCCACTATCATTATCGGAGGCTTTCTTCTCTACGCGCCGTTCAATCTTCTGTATTTCACCGGCGGCTTATACTTGTCGTACTACTTTATGTTCCACGTCAAGGGACGGTACCTACAATGGTGGGAGAAGTACAACTACTTGTTGACCAGTGCGCTTTCTGCCGGAGTTGCCTTTAGCGCCTTGATCATCTTTTTCACCGTCCAGTATAATGGCGAGGATCTCAACTGGTGGGGAAACCACCTTTCCAACCAGGGAATCGAGAGTGGCCAAGTCAGCGGGACATGGCTCAAGCCCGAGCATGCGCCAGACGGCTACATCGGCCTTAGAAAGGGACATTTCCCGTAGCCTGAAGGGCAGAAGAGGGCAGAAGAGTCTTCCCATAGTCGAGCGTGCAGGTAGTCGTCTCCCATAATGACTCATAGTGACACACACATGGAACCACTCGGAAAACGGGGCTGACAATGCAGGGACACGGACATAGCAGAATTGAAGGTGCAGCTGCCAGCATCATAGGCAGACGTCTCGGAGGTAAAATTAGTCATCGCCGATACGAGCGAGTTCCCCGCCGCAGCCGTGCGAAAAAGTGCGTAATTGCAGGCTGCAAATTCCCGAGTAGAATTGCACCAGGGGAAGCTGGGGGTATATAAGAGGCGTATGCCCAGTCAATTGGCACCGACAATGAAGCTTCGAGATACTGTGATAGCTGGTTCGTGCGCTGGGGCGTGCGCCCACGTGATCTTTTACCCCGACCACCACCACCTTGTACTTCCGACTTGCGAAACACGCCAAGAAAAGGTGTCTGAATTCACCGACGACAACGGACGCCGGGTGCCGGCCAACGTGTACCATCCACCAGCGCTGGCGGAACTGGCGGCGGCTGCAAATGGCCCCACGGCCTCGGCGGTATCTGCAGGAATGGATCCATCGAGCAACGCATCCAATGCCACGAGTTCTACGAGCCAGGGACAGGCGGCGGCGCTCACACGGCTCCCTGCCGTGGCGCCGCTTGCGGTGGCGATGCTCCTCCTCTGAACCGCAGCAAAGTAAAAGTACAAAAGTAAAAGTACAAAAGTACAAAAACAAAAGTACAAAAACAAAAGTTAATATACCACTTGTTGCTCGATGTAGACACTTGGGTAGACCTGGCGTAGACCTGCACAATGCGACCTGCACAGTGCGCACCAGACAAGATTCGCCGGCGGCACGGCAGCAGTGCACCGGGAAGCATCGCGCGACTGTCTGCAGTACAAACACCCGTTGGCCCGTATCGTTGAAAACTCTGGAGAAGCTTTTGCCACGATGCTCCGTCCCTCCAACTTTGTTCGGGCTGTACGTTTCAAGTCGTCGAGCCTGACGCTGGCGCTCGCGTACAAGACGCTTCACCGTAACCAGAAGAGGCCTCCGCTCCCCACGTTCGAGACCCCCAACTGGTCGGCTGATTCCGCGGTTCTGTCCATCTTGTACGAGACGCCGGTGCCGTCGCGGGCGCCTCGCAAACAGCATGTTTTGAACTGCTTGGTGCAAAACGAGCCTGGTGTGTTGAGTAGTGTGTCTGGAACCCTTGCCGGCCGTGGTTTTAACATCGATTCCTTGGTGGTTTGCAACACCGAGGTGAAGGATTTGTCCCGGATGACGATTGTGTTGGCCGGCCAGGACGCGGTGGTGGAGCAGGCGCGCCGCCAGATCGAGGACTTGGTACCTGTCTATGCTGTGTTGGACTACACCAACTCGGAGATCATCAAGCGGGAACTTCTCTTGGCCCGGGTGTCGTTGTTGGGCCCCGAGTACTTCCAGGAGTTGATCGCCACGCACAAGCTGCAGATCAACGAGATCCCCGACTTGGACGCCAGCGAGCTGCAGTTCCACCCCACCAATTTGGCGCCGTCCGAAGCATTGAGACAGAAGCACTCGCACTTGAGCAGCATTCTGACCATCACCGACAAGTTTGGCGGCCGCATCGTGGACATCAGCGACCGCAATGTGATTGTGGAGTTGAGCGCCAAGCCGTCGAGAGTGTCGTCGTTCATCCAGTTGTTGCAGCCGTTTGGCATTTTGGAGATTGCCCGTTCCGGCATGATGGCGCTCCCCAGAACGCCCTTGGAGGCGTTTGCCCACGAGGAGGAGTCCTTGGATGCTTCTGACATTGTGGACGCTTCGCAATTGCCTCCTGGTTAGGATGGTCTGCTGCAAAATGTACGGGTTGGTTGTCAGCCTTGGACAATGGGTGTAAGTAGATGTCCACAAGTGGACGCAGGGGTAGCTGTGCAAATAATATGAGTGTCCAGCCACGACAGCAGTGTAGTTTGCAATTCAGTCTCTGGCTGACCTGCAGAATAGAAAGACAAAAGTAGAAAAGGGGATGCAGAAGAGAAGGCTGCGTAGACAAGAATACGAGAGCGGCGTAGACAAGAATATGAGAGCTGCGCTGCAGCCACATCTGTATTTTTTGCAATTCAGTCTCTTCTTCCCCAGGTTATGACCTGCAGAAAGACATTCAGACAAATAGGCATACAACTAGAAATTCACAAAAGTAGATATCCACAAGTGAATATCTTTGCGATAGCTATCTGGTAATAATACAGAGGCTGCGCTGCATCCACATCTTTACTTTTACAATTCAGTCTCTGGTCCTTGCATGATAGATGCAAAAAACAACTGCCGATCCCGGGAATCGAACATGGGTTTCTGCGGCCACAACGACGTGTACTAACCACTATACTACATCGGCGAATTTCGTAAAAATAATAAGCACAGATTAGACACTATGCCGCCGAGTATGTACGACTCTACCTACGACTCTACCTATGACTCTATGATTCTATGACTCTACTCCACAACTGTATGACTCAGAAATGGCAAAAAGCTTGCCGATCCCAGGAATCGAACCTGGGTTGCCTCGGCCACAACGAAGAGTAATAACCACTATACTAGATCGCCACTATTACTGAACTACAAAATATACAAATTAGAGACTTGATACTGACGAGTTTTCTAATAAAATTATCAGCACTATTTCAATGAAAATTTACAATGTAATGCGATTTCCCAAAAAGCAATGGTCTATCTTTAAATAATTTATAACCTAACCCGTTTACAGATTAGAGACTTGATATTGTAATATTGTAACATTAACCACCTGACCTGCAGATACACCTTCACTCATAGACCCTATATAGATACCACCGTCACATATCTCTCAACCCACACCTCCCACCTCCCACCTCCCATTTAGCCAAAGAATCATCTCCATACCTTCCGATTTTTTCCCCACTCCTTCTGCCTGTCTGCAACACCCGTCCAAACCGTTATTGCAGCCGTGGCTGCAGGCGCCGCACCCTGATAATCCGAAGTCGCAATTGCTGCGAAAAGTCATCATGAATCAACAACAACCCAACTTTGACTTTGAAATCAAGGAGCAGGACAGGTTCCTTCCGATCGCAAATGGTATGTACCGCAAAAGCCTGCTCGAGCAAACACCCTTACTAACCCAGTTGCTCGGGTAATGAAGCAGGCGCTTCCCAGCCACGCCAAACTCTCCAAAGAGTCCAAGACATGTATCCAAGAATGTGTGTCTGAGTTCATCTCGTTCATCACCAGCCAGGCCTCGGACACCGTGTTGCAGGAGAAGCGAAAAAGCATCAATGGAGAAGACATATTGTGGGCCATGCACACGCTTGGGTTTGAAAGCTACGCGGAAATACTCAAGATATACTTGGCCAAGTACCGGCACCACGAGCAGGTGGAGGCAGCCAGCAGGGCGCCGCGAAGACGAAAGGGCAAGAACACGGCCGATGTCGACAGCTACGATGGAACCGGATCGGACTCGGAGTTTTCGCAGCTGTACTCGCCGAGCATGGAGCCGTCGGGCTACTTTGAGTATCCGGAACGGATGGACGATGTATTGGAGCAATTCATGTGAGAGACAATGGAGTTAGAGAACGGAAAATGGAGAGCAGGTTTGAGAACGGAAAATGAGGTTTGGGTCAGAAAATGAGGTTGGGGTCAGAAAATGAGGTTTGGGTCAGAAAATGAGGTTTGGATCAGATTCAGGCCATTGGAGGTGATGCAATTCCAAGAGGGTTCAGGATCAAACCCTATGATTCTGTTAACAAGACTGCCGCTCAGTTGCATTAGAAGGTGCAGTTTCAGGTTTCAGATTCGTCCAGTCCACTTCAGTCCAGTCCACTTCAGTCCAGTCCACTTCAGTCCAGTCCACTTCAGTCCAGTCCTTTCACGCCCTCCATATCCACACCCTCCATATCCACCTACCCCCGTTCCCATTTCACACCGCATTGCCGCTGCAGGCCCACATCCACCTCCTTTCTAACCCTGGAATCCACTGCGGCTTACTGCATAGTCTTCGCTGCGGCGCGATGTGAAACACTGCACAGACTAACCACACCGCCCCCTGCCAGTGCCCACAGGCACGCTTCTCACGGGGCAAGTCTGTACTCTGTGCTCCAAAAACACACTTCTGTCCATAAAATAATACACTCTCCCCCACCCTTCTGGCTCCTTTTCGCGTGGCCGTACACCTCCATTCCTTCGCTCTCCTGCAAGGTATATTACCCCTTTTGGACGGTCGCGCCGCGATTTGTGGCCGATGTAGATGGGTGCAACACCCTCCAACCCCGTCTGCCAACCTCACCGGATCCCACCACTGGCACCTTCCCCCAGTCCAGCACCGCCGCCTCTGTCCCCACCCTTCCCATTGACCCCGAAAAGCACCGCGCTGGCCCCCGTTTCCTCCCCCCACCCCGTCGCTACTACCGCCGCTCCCCCTGCTCCTGCTCCTGCACCTGGCCGGGGCCTGGAGCATCAAAATCAAAATCTCAAACTTTCCCAGTATTCATGATCAAATCATTCAGGAAGGGGAAGCGCCAATCCGACCTGTCGGACAAGCTGAAACGCTCCATATCGCGTGTCACCTCCGAGAGCTCTGCCTACGGCTTCCACGGCTCCTTTTCTGGACTCCACGACACCAACAACGTGGAGGTGCTGCTTTCGTCGCCACAAAAGGTCATCAAAGCCTTGTATAAATACGAAGTCCAGGGTCCGGGAGAGCTTGGCTTTGACAAGGGCGACTTTTTCCACGTGGTGGCCGAAGAGGACAACGGCTGGTACCAGGCCAGCAACCCCATGACCCACGCCAAGGGCATGGTACCCGCGTCCTACTTTGAAGTGTTCAACCGCTCCCGTCCCATCACCACCGAGAACCCCGCGGTCACCAGTCCGCGCCGAAACCAGTCGGCCAGCCTGGCCCAGAATATGGGCTACGCAAATGCAGGTGCAAATGCCCACGCCAACGGCACCGCCAGCCCCGGCACCGCCAGAAAGGGCCTGCGCAACTCCAACCAGACCTTGTATGCCACCACGCTCTACGACTTCAAGGCCGAGCGAGACGACGAGTTGGACATCGCCAAGGACGAAAACCTCATCATATGCGCCCACCACGGATACGAGTGGTTCATCGCCAAGCCTATAAATAGACTCGGCGGCCCCGGACTCGTGCCGGCGCTGTATGTCCGCATCCGCGATCTCCTCAACCCCAACCACACCGCCCCGTCCGAGGACACCGTCAAGGTGGTGGAAACGTTCCTGATCCCCACCGTCGAGGAGTGGAAGCAGCAGACCGCCCGCTACCAGGCGTCCACCATCCCGCTCGGCTCCATCTCGAACCAGGCGCCCGCCGTGCTGTCCAACACCCAGTTCTTCCAGAAGGACGCCTCCTTGCAGTCCAACAGACTGTCGCTCAGCTCCACCAACGCCTCCGTCGTGGAGGCCAGCGTCGACTCCTACAAGCTCGACAACGGCCGCTACCAGTACCTCGTGATAGCCCGCCTCAGCAACGGCAAGGTGCGCCATCTCTACCGCTTCTACCAGGACTTCTACGACCTCCAGGTCAAGTTGCTCGAGCTCTTCCCCTTCGAGGCCGGCAAGATCGAAAACCTGAAGCGCATCATTCCCTCCATCCCCGGGCCCCTAATCAACGTCAACGACAGCATATCCAAATTGCGCAGAGAAAAGTTGGACTACTACCTCCGCAACTTGATTGGCCTCCCGCCCCACATCTCGCGCTGCGAGGAGGTGTTGAAGTTGTTCGACGTGCTTGACAACGGCTTTGACCGCGAGTTTGTGGACAAAAAAGAAAACCGCCTGCTGAAACCCATCTCGCAAAAGTCCATGTACCACCATGACCGTCTCTCCCAATACTCCAACATCCACAACCACTCGGTACCCACGCGCGTGCTGTCCACGCCCACCTCGTCAGACTCGTTGAACCGCTCCATGTCGTCCTCGTCCGCAAACCTCATCAACTCGACATCCACCTCCGTACCATCAGACCGTCCTGCCAAGTTGAAGGTCAAGTTCTACTACGAAGACGACATCTTTGTGCTCTTGCTCCCCACCAACCTCCGCCTACACGAGCTCAAATCAAAGCTTTACAAGCGTTTGAGCTTGGAAGACGTGGCTACCGACCGCCCCGTTGACGATGTCATCCGAATCTACCTCAAAAATGACTTCGATGCAGTTTTGGAAGAAACAGGCTCCGTCCTGGGTCTCGAGGACGCTGCTCAGATCAAGCTTTCCACCATCGAAATCGCTACTGATGACCAATTCCACCACAACATGTACGACAAGTGTAAACTAGCTATTTTGGCCATTACATGAGTTATGATAGATCATGTACGAAAATATTCTTCATTGTGCTGTAGACTCATAATTTTGCTAACCTAAAAAAGACTCAAACACCTTTACCAATTCTTCTGGTTCTGTTCCACTCGAAACAGACTCGGCAATGATGCCATTGACACTGACCGTGGGCGTGACATGGACACCGACGTTTCTCAAGTAGCGTGTGAAATATTTCAAGTCGGTGGTAGCGCCATTGCCGGGATTCAGCTTGATCTGGCTGACTGGTTCCTGCTTAAAAGTGAGCTGAGCCAACACCTCTTGCTCGCTGAATGGGAGCTTAACTTTGGCAAATGCAACGTCGGCAATCTGCTTGTAGATATCGTTTCTGTTTAGTTCCACATTGGCCTGGTCGTAGAAATGCTCCTTGTTGTCGTAGAGAGCACGGGACACATCCCAGAAGAGTTTGTTGGTGTTGTCTCCACCTTTCTCCCTCAACAACTTGCCAATGACAAGAGCAAACTCGTTCAACAACACGGAATTGGGGTGCCATGGCTGAACCACGTTGACGTAGACAAACTGGAACTTGTCAGCGTGCTTCTCTTGCAACTGAGGGATCACGTCATCCTGTAACTTGTTGAACAATCGAGCGCTATAAGGGCAATTGTAGTCAAAGTAGAGATTGACCACGTTTGGTGTCGCCTTGCTCGAAAAGCTGGAATAGAAGTAGTTGGTAAGGGAGTATTTGGGAGATAACATTGTAGCTGTGGCGACAATTGATTCGTTTGGAGGTTGCTGGGTGCGGCATATGTTCTCCACATACATCAATGCACCAGTATACCAGCCACAGCTGGGTTGCTTGGTCAGTTAGCTGGTTTGCTCTTTGGGCTTTGGGTTGTTGACCTGGGCATAGCGTTCACGCATTATGTCCGCTAGCAGTTTTGCTTTTGGGGTGTCACTAGATGGTATCCGTGGCAGTTCCAATTGTCCGGAGGAAGCCTGATTTGAACTCAGGCTGGCGTAGGTGGTTAAGGTTGATGGATCCGCAGGATGTGTAGCTATTGGAGACAGCTTAACAGCAAGAGCCTCTGTTTCGTGTGCTGCAGTTTCTACTGGTGGGAGCATATCACTCACGGGATGCACTGGTGTAACCAAGTCTTGGGTAGATGAAATTTGAAGGTGGGCAGCAGATGGTAACGCATGTGTGTCTCTGTTGTGGTGCTCCTCGGCGATCTCATTCCCTGCTGTTTGCTCGGTCAGCTTGGACTTGGGTCTCTTAACTTTTCTCGAAACGGGAACTCCATTAACACTTACGGTTTCCACTTCATCCTCTTCGGAACCCGAGTAGACAAATAAGCGCTTTCTTTTCCCCGTTCCCTCTTTGGTATTTGTTCCTGTAGGTGAAGGAGATCTAGAAGAATCTGAGGATGAAGGATTCACCCGGATAGCTCTGAGTTTCTTCGTGCGTTCTCGTCCGCGTTGCGGTTCCGATTGGGCCCCAGTTTTATAAATATCATGTCCTAAACTGGTATTGGACTCATCCAGCTCTGTTGTCCTGTCAGAAACATGCTTAGGGTTTGGATTAGAACTTTCCATGGGTGTTTCCCGCGACCTTCTCATTCGTTCTATTGTTTCTTTCTCGGTCTTCGACAAGGCAAGCTTATCGAATCCGGTAAGAACCACTCTGCGAGGTATCAGTGATATCTGACTAGCGACTCTCAGCTGGCCGTGAGAAGAAGATAAGGCACTAGATCCTTTTGCGGACCCGCCGATATTAGGACTAGTTGCAGTTGTGGAAGAGGAACCATCACTAGATTTTGGGTTCCTGGAAGCATGAGTGAAGGCAGGCACAGTTGGACGAGGTACTAAGGATTGAATATGTGAGCTGGTAAGTGCTTTCTTGGTTGTCTTTTGAGGCAAACCATGTTGCCTGGCAACGGCTGCCTCAGAAGCATTCTTCAAATCACGTATAAGAAACGCCTGTGCCCGCTTATTCAACGTGTTGGTGAATACATTGGGTCTTGCTTCAGTTTGGACGACTGGAGATTTTGCAGCGCTAGTGTCGTTCTTATCTGTCACTTCGGAAGCTAATAGCTGTGTCTTTTCGGCTTCAGTACCAGTTTTTGAACCTTCAACAATTACAGGAGTCTTTTCTTTTGCCTCATTTACAACTGGTTTAGGTATAGTAGTCTTCCCAGTCTTCCCCAGCCGACCATGGTCAGTCTTCTTCTCGTGCACCAATGCTATAGGTGTACCAATTGATGGCAAATCATGACCTTTGAACTTTGCTTGACTTTTGGCTGGTGCATCTGGTCTAATGGTCTTACCAAGTAACCATAGCCGTCGCAGAGCCCACTGGAACCAGCCACTACGTGGTTCTGCAGTATTTGGCTCAGTCATGAAGTAAACAAGAAACGAAATGAGACGCGCGGTATCATACAGTATGTTGCACCAAACAGTACCAGTCACAATGAGTGAGTTTTAGTTCTAGACGACTGATTTAGACAAGTATTATGATTCGTAGGAGGGAGAATCATCCTTAAAAGATTCCTTACACAAAACTATGGTTTATTGTTAGCCACCAACTAAAGATGCGTTTCGCGTCTGGAGTCGGACTCTGTATTGACTTTACCTACTCCCGACAGTTTGCAGCCACTGTCGCTCTCTATTAAATGCCGAGTATATACGGCTTCTATGCTTCTAAATTTCTTATTACTTCCTTTGCAATTAGTAGAGAAAGTCATCGCTCTTAAAAACAGAACCCTTCTTCTCCAAAAACTCCAAGTACTCCTTCCAAAGATCATCATTCTTCAAGCTTGAGACGTCTCCGATCAAAATTAAGCCATATTTGGCACGGGTGAGGGCCACGTTCAATCTTCTCTTGTCATTCAAGAACCCGATTTTACCCTCATCATTAGACCGGACACATGACATCACCAAGAAATTCTTCTCTCTTCCCTGGAATGCATCAATGGAAGCTACCATGATCCAGAAACAAGATGAACCGTCACTGGCTTGGAATCATTATAAATATCATCTCTGTCCACCTCCACTTGCAACTCCTCCCGCTCCGGGTTGATAAGCTCATTTTTCACAAGCTGGTTTGAGATAAGATCACGTTGACCACGGTAGGGCGTAATCACGCCAATTTCTGATTTCGCAACCTGCTTGTCATAGATGAGCTTCATCAAAACTTTGGTAACATATTCCACCTCACCAACATTGTTATAAGTATAGCCACGGTCCTCTCGGAAACCAGTACGAACTCTGCTCTCTTTCGCAGTACCTTTAGTATCCCAAAAGTAAACGGGGTTCTCGGGTATCTTCTCCATGGTGCGGTCTTCTGCAGTAATTCCATCTTTCAATAGACTGTCATAAAACTTAAGTCGAGGAAATTCACTGATCTGGGGATGCATTCTGTACTGTGTGTCGAGCATATGAGGGTTCTTGTACATTTTGTTCAAGAGTACCCTTTCAAACAAGGATAATGAAAGGTTAGGAACCATTGAAAAACTGCTCAACTGCCGTTGATCTCCCACAAATACGAACTTGTCGACTCCAGGCATGGACAAGGGAATAAGAGTGGTGGGCTCAGATGATTGTGTAGCCTCATCCATGATAACAACCGGCAACTTCTTCACCAGCTTCAATTGGTTTCCACCAGCCACGACAGTAGTCGTAAAAATAACCTTAGCCTGAGCTGTGAATGTATCAGAGAGAGCAATCTGCTGTGATAAAAGCTTCTTATACTGATTCTGACTTATGTTCGACACCCCAGGGCGACGAAGATCGTTAACAGTCTGCTTCATTTGCGGAGGAAGTGCGTCATAAACTTTATGATGCAAACATATCGAGGCAAGAGGATGGTCACGGTCGTATTCCTTTTCCTTTTCGTTGGAAACAATTCTCAATATCTCCCGCCCATGTTTCTCGAGTAACTTTTCCGCAATATTGTCAATGGCAATATTAGAGGCTGCCACCACAAGAATGGGGAATGTGTTGAGGTTTTCAATCAACTGCAAGATGATCTCATAGATGGTGGAGGTCTTTCCAGTACCTGGAGGGCCCTGGAGGACGGTTATGGCGTTATTGAGCACGGACTGAACAGCAACTTTTTGGGACTCGTTCACCTTGTTCTTAAATGTCAAGAAGTTCTTGAACACAATTTGGCGGATGGGCTCATTACCCAAGAGCATTTTAATGAACTTGGGGTTACTTATCCGAGACATGGCCAAGAAGACTCGGCTGACAGGAACAGACGCAGGAAGGATCCGGAGATGTTTCACATTGACACTTAAGGGCAATGGCATGTCGTTCCACTTGTAGAGTTCGGCTACCATTTCCAACTTCTTGAGACCTCCACGACGGCCCTTTTGAGCGCTCATTGTATCCGAGGTCATGACCTGGGCATACCACGCAACATCATCACCCAACATCAAGAAGACAGCCAGGTTCAATCCGAAGGGTGTCTTCTTTAATTGCTGCATCTTTTTCGACAAGAACTTGTTGAGGATTTCGTCTGTTAACGAAATTGTGATTTTGAACTGCCGGTGTTTTTTATCCTGTTCTTGATACCATTCAAGAGACATATCCTGTGGTTCTAAAAAGGACATATTACTCGTGGCCATGCTGAGTTTCTCTTCCTTGAAAAGAAGATAACTTATTTCCCGGAAATAAACATCCATTGATGGATAGGCAAGCGGAGGTTCAGCACTGGGAATATACTTTGTGATTCCCGGCGGTAATTGTACCGGGGTTTCTTTGGCAGAGGCTTCAGCATCTTTGCTAGGCTTGGCGACTTTGGCTGGTTTCTTTGTATCATTTTTGTCTCGAGGGCTCTTTGATGGTTGAGCGGTCTTGTTGTTGGGCAGCTTTCCGTCGCTCTTTTTACCATTTGATGCACCGGCTTTGTCGTTTTTAGCTGTATTTTTGGAGTTATCATTCTTCAGGCCCTTGGTATTATGTTTGCCGTTAGACTGTGTTTCAGGATGCGATGTTGATGGAGCATTCTTGGCTTTATTGGACCCCAGATCCTCACTACGAGGAGCCTTGGCGGGCTTTTGATTAGGTTTTCTTTGCGGATGGGGACTTGTTCCTGGACTAGAAGGGCCTGGGCTTGCTTTTGGTGTGGCTCTTTGTGTTTGTTCTTTTGGTTTCGAGCCATTCAGAGGTCCGGACTTGGAATTGGGAGCGTTTGCAGGCTTCCCTGGACGAGGATATTTGGAATTACGGTCGTCTGGTTTCCGCAGTGGACCCTTTCCTTTATTTCCAGGCGTTGGAGTGTTCGAGCGAGAAGGACCACGAGAAGAAGCGCCTGAGCCAGGAGCACTCAGCTCATTGGAGCCCACAGCCCGCACGGTAGTGCCGGCCTTGATTGCTTTGGCAGTGGCCATTCTGTTCTCGTAATGGGCTCTTCTTTCCTCCGCCTCGGCCAGAACAACCTTCGGTCTCCGTTCTCTCTTTCCCGCGGCTCTGCCGCCCTTTCTGCCCACCGTCCGGCTCCTCCCACTGGTGGAAGCAGCAACATGCTCGGTGATCCCCAACAATTCTGTCAAGAAATGGTCGTCCAGCTCACTCACAAACGATATACGCTGGTTCTCCTCGGTGGCTTTGGCCAAACACCTTCGGCAAACTATGATGGAGGGCTTTCCTTGCAGGCTGCCAACAAACAAATGGCTTTCAGATCCACAATACTGGCACTCTATGTCTCTAAATCGGAAGTACAAGTCCAATTTCTGGAACAAGGAGCCGTTAGACAACGTGTACAGGGTCGAGGGCTTCTCACCCATGGCCGTACACTGCACACACAACAATGCCATATCTTGGAGGCCAAACCGTTGCAACTGAAGCTGGTGGATATTGGCATCCTCACACTCCTCACACTCTAGAAGTTCGTCTCCTGCCTTCACCGACTTGTGTCTTGTCGAAGATAGATGTTTCGTGATTTCAGATGCATCGCCAGCCGTCTGGCACGTCACGCAGCGGAACATGGTGATGCTCATCGAGCTAGCTGGCAACACATCCCGGAGCGTGTGTGCAGGCCGCGATCGATGGCGATTGCGATCTTGCTGGTGGTCTGCACATCCCTGCACCGCATTCTTTTCTGACGCGCGCCCGCCGCGCGTCTCCTATGGACTCTCCATATCTCGGTGTAGGTTCGGAGACTTTTTTGTGAGGCACATTCCCGCTTGCAGATCGAGACAATAGTTGGTTATAAAGGCTGTGTGCGCTACCCACTGCTGATATCCTTTCTAGACAGATCCAAATCCACGCATACCTTCGTTTTTACCCATCCTTGCCCGTGATTTTTTCCCTGTTCTGACCTGACCCGCCATGGCTGTTCATTACAGTACCTCCTCGAGTGTATACTCCCAGGTCGACTCCGACTACGCCTACCGTCCAGAAGAGCTCGGGCAGCTTCCAGAAGACGCAGACGAAGAATACGAATACGAACAGAGACAAATGAATACCGAACCCAGCACCCTGACGTTCCAGTCTTACGTGACGGCCCACAGCGGCGGCGAGCTGTCCTCGCTTGCTGTCCCGGTGAATGTGCCTGGTGCCTATGACACAACACCGAAACTAGACAACATTCCCGCCTACGCTGACGACGATACCCCGGTGGTGGGCTCCGACGGGGTTTTTCAGAATGGCCCCGGCACCAGAACGTCGCTCTTGCCACAGCAGGAGTTGCACCCCAAGTTCAAGCGCCTCTCCATAACACTCCAGCAGTCCTCGACCGGTACGTCAGGCGACTCTTACCTCTTCCAGAACTCGTTCCAGCAGAACGTGGACCGCACCAATAAAGACAACAACCAGTACCCCTACGATAATAGAACCAGTGCCTACTACAAGCGCATTGACGAGCCCTATGGTCCCGACAGCTCTTTTGATGACGACTCAAACATCCAGAACGAAGCGGAGTCGTCTGTGAATCGAGACCGCTCATCGGTGGTCAGTTCTTCCACCGCCAGCCGATCCAGCGCCACTAGCCGCTCCAACAGCAGGTCGTCGCTGCTCCGCGAATATGTCGCCAGCAGGGAACGTGCTCGGTTGGCTCCCGATACAGCTACGGTGGTCAGTGGCACCGATAGGACAATATCGAACAGTTCGCTGGCCACGTTCAACGCCAGCCATTCCTCGGAACAAGACCCTTCAATGGTCAACTTCCGCGGGCTGCGCGTTTCCCCCATTAAACCCAAGTCTGGCTCCTCCTACGAAGATGTGCCTATCCGCCGTGACCTAGTATACAAGTATGATCAGGAAAACGGATCTAAGAGTGAACTCAGCGAAAAGGAGAAGAATGATTTGGCTATACACAGCGCCAAACCATCCATCGATGCTAATTACACCTATGGAGATTCGTCTTTTGACCCTCAATCGGCAGATGTCTCTCAGTTGGACGAATCGTCCACCGCTGAAACCACCGTCGACAGTATACCGCATTCCACGACTTCAAAGATTCAGGTTGATGAAGAAAATCTCGCTTCCTTGTTTATACGAGCAGTGCACCCATTTGATTCTTCAACGCTCCAGTCAGAGTCAGACGCTTCCATCTGTCTTTCCTTCGGCAAGGGAGACTTGGCCTTCGTTCACACAATTGACGAATCTGGCTGGGGTGAGGTGACCCTCGTTGAATCGTTACAGCGGGGCTGGATTCCTATGAACTACTTCACAATAGGAGTCGAAGAAGAACTGGATGGAGCTGCTGAAGTTTACGACGAAGAAGATATCGGTGCTATTCCTAACAGTGTTTACCTTAAACCGTTATTCCATGCCTGTGGTAAGTTTTTGACGAACCCTCTCTCCCACAAGAACCGCCATGGCAAATACACTTTCTCCATACGCGTGGTGAACATGATCCGGGACGGAGTCAGATTGCTTCTTCAAGAGACCGACTGCTTATCAAGAGCTAATGAGATCGTCACTAAGCGCCCAGTAGTACGCAAGACAAGAAAGTCCTTGCTTGCCGACTGGTATAACCTCATGTTAAAGGCAAATGACTTTAAGGGTACTTCAAACTTCAACAAAATCGAAATCTTGACTTTGATGGTATATCAAGTTGTGCGTAAAGCAACGGCATTCCTCCAGGTATGGTCCATCGAGAGCAGACAAATCGTGAAGAGAGACACTGAGCGTGCACTTCAAAATGACATGAACAACCATCCATTACTCTCTTCGCCTCCTCAAGCCAAGCAAAGAGTGACAGAAATCAACGGACTCTTATACTCATACTTGGGATTGATTATTGGACGGCTTGATTTGGTGGAGCATAATCCAGTAGGCTGTGACATGCTTGAGGTGTTGACACACCAGATAATTCTTCTTCTTCGAGAGCTTCTATTCATCTCCAAAACCGGGTCAGATTTTTCGGCCGAAAAACCTGCTGAGTTGGATGATTCTTTGGACACTCTTTTGTCGTTAGTGAGTGACCTTGTGACTGATGTAAAGTCGCTTGTTACTAAAACTCTAAACGAGACCCCTGAAGACAAGAACATTTACCTCTCGAACAGAGCAAACAAGAGTGTCGGACCTAAAGATTACCATTACACACCTGAAGGAGGTGCATTAATCCAAATTGCTGCCAAGATGATTAAATCTATTAGTGGCACAGTCTCTGCAATCCGCAAACTTTTTGAAGTCACTGGAGATTTTAAGCTTAACGCTGAAAGGTCATATCCCGATTATTCGAAGATGAAGATAGACCCTGAAGAATTTGTCCGGAAATGTACTCTAGGATTGGTAGAGTATCAAGATTTGACTAAGAGTCAAATGAAAGAGTACATGCCTGCTAAGAAGCAGGCATCGAACAGATTCTCTATGATGCGTAGAGGACAAACTGGTGCGTTGGATATAACTCCTGGTGGCCTCAGTATGTTGCACGATGTCATGCCTAATGAAAATGGCAAATTTGCGGATGATGAAGCCTTTAAGCCTTTCACTAGTGAGTCAGGTTCTGGAAAACACAATATCAATGACGAGCTACTTGTTGACGAGAATGGAAACTTGTTGGGTGCATCATTCAAAGGTTTAGTCTACACATTGACTAATGAAGATTCGCCTCCAGAATATTTCTTTGTCTCCACGTTTTTCATTTGCTTCAGAACATTCACGAATGGAATTGATTTAATTGAGGAGCTCATTACAAGATTTGAACTTGGAGAAAAGTCCCAGAAGAATTTGGATATTAATCACGAAATCAAACTCAAGAACCGGAGAAGATTGATTGTTAAGATGTTCCAGTTATGGTTGGAGTCATACTGGAACCATGAGAGTGACTCGGTATTGTTAACCACTTTTATCAACTTCTTCAACGAAGGAGTTGCCAACTATTTGCCCCTCGATGCGATGAAATTGCTTGAAGTGGCTGCAAAGTTATCATCGAAACCACTCATTGAAAATCAGAGCAAGTCCCGCAAGGTCAAGCCCATGAAGCAGTTGATCACACGCAGTATCACTGTTACAAGATTGAACAGAAAGAATGCTTCTGAAAGAACATTCGTTGACAGCACCTTGAGTTCCAGATATTCTATGGTAGATGGGTACGAGTTGAGCAAGATCAACACAAACTCGTCGACGTCCAGTTCCTTGAAGTCTATGACTCTTCCCATGCCTCTCGGGGTTGGTAACCAAACTTCGTCTGCAAATTCGTTACTTTCCAGGAACCAGTTAGTCACCATTGAGAAGGTAAACTTGACTTACCGTGCAATCTTGGGTGATAGCTGGTGTAGCGAGAAGTACATCAACACGAAGGAGTTTGTTCCCTTGTCGTTGGGTTCCATGTTGGACAACTGGTACAAAATATGCGATCAGAGTTGGGTATTATCAAACTATAGAACCAATTTGCTCGATTTCAATGGTTTGGAAATCGCCAAGCAGTTGACGCTTGTGGAGTCTTACATCTTTTGCAGCATCAAACCCGATGAGTTGTTGAACGAAAACTACACTTCAAAGAGGGCACATCTCAACTTGGCACCAAATGTGCGTAAGTCGGTCTTGTTTACGAACAGTTTATCGTCATACGTATTGGAGTCCATTTTGCAACCGAAGATCAATCTCAAGATGAGAGTCAACATGGTGAAGACCTGGCTTAAAGTCGCCATATCTTGTTTGTACTTGCGAAACTTTAACTCGCTTGCAGCCATTATTACTTCGTTGCAATCTCACTTGATCACCAGATTGGACCGCCTTTGGGCCGAGCTTTCAGACAAATACACCGAGTTGTACGAGTACTTATCCGGGATCGTGCATCCCAATAAGAACTACAACGTTTACCGGTCCAAGCTTCGGAACTTTTTGGTAGCCAACGACTACAACATTCCAATTGTGCCTTATTTTCAATTGTTTTTGCAGGATTTGACGTTTGTCATCGACGGTAATCCCAACTTTAGAAAGGCCAACACTTTCCTCAACCAGAAGTTGGTCAACATCGACAAGTATTTGAAGATAACTCGTATTATTGCGGACATTGAAAGCTTGCAAATTCCTTACGGATCGCAAGCAGTGAACAAGGAATTGAATCGCAGCAGTATATTTGGTGGCAGTGGAAAGCCGCAAGAATTGGAGGACTATAACATTGTTGCATCACCTCATTTGCAGGAGCTTTTATTGCTCGAGGTCTGGAAGGTGTGTCAGCTTAACAAGAAGGAGGACGATCGTGCGTGGAAGCTCAGTTGTTTGATACAACCGCGCGATGGACAACAACCTATGTAGTGTATTATATTGAGAACATTATAAAATTCTGTAAGGTTGCAAATATAAGAAATATAACAACTCGAAAATACTAAAAAATAAGTCTAACGACTCAAGACAAAAAATAAGTCTAGCGACTTCTAAGGCAAAGAATAAGGTAACGGTACCACCTCATATAGCGCTCTTAACATCCATTGAGCACCCAGCCCCAAGCCACACAGATATACGGCTTCCATCTTCTCCACCACCAGTACCCACCCATTGCACCGATGTCGTTATCGCATCGCATCGCATCGCTGCTTGCAACCGCTGACATAAGCATGACTCATCCGCATTCTCTCAGAGTTTCATTGGCACCAGATCAACCATGTTGAAGAATAGTAGGATCTCGTCCAGGACGCTAGCTACAGCAGCCAGGAGCCTCGATGTTCCACAGGAGTATGTGAGTCGCACTCCTCCATATGCAAAGTTGGTGAGCAAGCTTCAGCAGGTTCGCAAGATTGTCGGCGATGAACCGTTGACCTTGGCAGAAAAAATCCTTTACTCCCATCTTGTGGATCCCGAAGAAAGTTTACAGGGTCGCCTCAGCGATATCCGTGGCCAGAAGTACCTCAAGTTGAATCCCGACCGAGTGGCGATGCAAGATGCTTCTGCACAAATGGCTCTTCTTCAGTTCATGACTTGTGGTATGGCCTCCACTGTCGTTCCAGCCTCCATCCACTGTGACCATTTGATCGTGGGTAAGGATGGAGAGAAGGAGGACTTGATTTCGTCGATTTCGACCAACAAGGAAGTTTTTGACTTTTTGCAAAGTTGCGGTGAAAAATATGGCATTCAATTCTGGGGCCCCGGTTCCGGTATCATCCACCAGATCGTGTTGGAGAACTTCTCGGTGCCGGGTTTGATGATGTTGGGTACCGACTCGCACACCCCCAACGCTGGAGGTTTGGGAGCAATTGCCATTGGTGTCGGTGGAGCTGATGCTGTGGACGCATTGACCGGTACGCCATGGGAGTTGAAGACACCCAGAATCCTCGGGGTCAAGCTCACGGGCCAGTTGTCCAAGTGGTCGTCGCCAAAGGATGTCATCACCTACTTGGCAGGTGTTCTCACCGTGCGTGGTGGAACAGGCTACATTGTGGAGTACTTTGGCGAGGGTGTGGAGTCGCTCTCCTGTACTGGAATGGCTACTATCTGTAACATGGGTGCCGAAATCGGTGCCACCACCTCCACTTTCCCCTACCAGGACGCTCACCGTCGTTATTTAATCCAAACCAACAGAGAGCCCATTTCGCGTGCTGCAGACGCCGTCAACAAAGAGTACGGCTTTTTGCAAGCCGACAAGGGTGCTCAGTACGACAAGGTGATCGAGATCAACCTTCTGGAGTTGGAGCCCCACGTTAACGGTCCCTTCACCCCAGACTTGTCTACCCCAATCTCCTCCTTCGGCGAGGTCGCAGCTAAAGAAAAGTGGCCCTCCACTGTCAGCGCCGGTTTGATTGGCTCTTGTACCAACTCGTCTTACCAAGATATGTCCAGGGCTGTTTCCATTATTCGTCAAGCCGAAAAGGCTGGCTTGAAGCCCAAGATTCCTTTCTTTGTCACCCCAGGTTCGGAGCAGATCAGAGCAACCATCGAGAGAGACGGCTTGCTTGAGACCTTCGAGAACAACGGAGCTATCGTTTTGGCTAATGCTTGTGGACCATGTATCGGCCAGTGGGACCGTAACGACGTGGCCAAGGACTCCACCGACTTCAATGCCATTTTCACCTCATTCAACAGAAACTTCAAGGCAAGAAACGACGGCAACAGAAACACCATGAACTTCTTGACTTCCCCAGACATGGTTACAGCCATGATTTACTCCGGCGACATGTCTTTCAACCCCATTACCGACGCCATCAAGTTGGAAGACGGCCTGGAATTCCGTTTCGAGCCACCAACCGGTGCCGAATTGCCATCTAGTGGTTTCGAGAAGGGAAGAGCCGAATTCTACCCTGAAGCTGACCCAAAACCACAACCAGAAGTCTCAGTGAATGTTTCCCCACTGTCTGACAGATTACAACTTTTGGAGCCATTCGAGCCATGGAATGGCCAAGAGGTGCTGACCCATGTCTTGCTCAAGGTTGAGGGTAAGTGTACCACCGACCATATTTCTGCGGCTGGTGCGTGGCTTAAGTACAAGGGCCACCTTGAGAACATTTCTTACAACACCTTGATTGGAGCTGTCAACAAGGAGAGTGGTGAGGTCAACAAGGCCTACGATTTGGATGGCGGTGAGTTTGGCATTCCTGAACTCATGATGAAGTGGAAGGAGGAGAAGCGTCCTTGGGTGGTCGTCGCAGAACACAACTATGGTGAGGGTTCAGCCAGAGAGCACGCTGCCTTGTCGCCAAGATTCTTGGGAGGCTCCATTATCTTGGTCAAGTCCTTCGCCAGAATTCACGAGACCAACTTGAAGAAGCAAGGTATGTTGCCATTGACTTTTGCAAACGAGGAAGACTACGATCGCATTTCCGGTGGAGATGTATTGACAACTGTTGACTTGGTGGACATGATATCTAAAGACGGTAACAACGGCGGATCTTTAACCGTTCACGTCACCAAGAAGGACGGAAGCGAATTTGACATTGAATGTAAGCACACCATGTCAAAGGACCAAGTCGAATTTTTCAAGGCCGGTTCAGCCATTAATTACATCGGGAACCAGAAAAAGTAGCATGTATTTAGATTTCGAATTTAAGCATCGATCAATTTGTCCTTGTCTTCAGTATCGTGCGACTGGTCAGGGTCTTCTTCGGCATCTTGCTGTCTCAGTCTCTCGTAGAACTCGTCCAAGATCTTAGGACTGATTCTGTTCAACAATTCCTTGGGGTAGATACGCAAGAAAGACCAAGCTTGATCCAACGACTCAAAGATAGTACGGTTTTCATATGCACCTTGACTAATGAAGTTCTTCTCGAACTTTTCCAAGAATTCCAAGGACAACTTGTCCTCAGTACTCAATGCTTCTTCACCAACAACCGCCTTCATGGCGGCGGCATCCTTACCAATGGCGTACTTGGCGTACAACTGGTTGGACACATCACCGTGGTCCTTTCTGGTCATGCCTTCACCAATAGCCGACTTCATCAAACGAGACAACGAAGGCAAGACATTAATTGGAGGATAGATTCCTCTGTTGTCCAATTGTCTATCAACGAAGATTTGACCCTCAGTGATATAACCGGTCAAATCAGGAATTGGGTGGGTAATATCATCGTTAGGCATGGTCAAGATAGGAATTTGGGTGATGGAACCATTACGTCCCTCCACACGACCGGCTCTCTCGTAGATGGTAGACAAATCTGTGTACATGTAACCGGGGTAACCTCTTCTACCTGGGACTTCTTCTCTGGCAGCGGAGACTTCTCTCAAGGCATCAGCATAGGAAGACATATCGGTCAAGATGGTCAAAACGTGTCTCTCGGTTTGGTAAGCCAAGTACTCGGCGGTAGTCAAGGCCAAACGAGGAGTAATGATACGTTCAATGGTTGGATCGTTAGCCAAGTTAAGGAACAAGGAGGTTCTTTCCAAAGAGCCGTTTTCTTCAAAGTCCTGCTTAAAGAACCGCGATGTTTCCAAGTTGACACCCATGGCAGCGAACACAATGGAGAAGTTCTCCTCGTGACCGTCATGCACATCCTTGGTAGGACGCACCAAACCGGCTTGACGACAAATCTGGGCGGCAATCTCATTGTGAGGCAAACCCGAAGCCGAGAAAATTGGGATCTTTTGACCTCTGGCAATCGAGTTCATGGTGTCGATAGCACTGATACCAGTCGAAATCATTTCTTCAGGGTAGATACGGGCGTAGGGGTTGATAGGAGAACCGTTAATGTCCAAGTAGTCTTCGGCAAAGATCTTTGGTCCCTTGTCAATTGGTCTACCGGAACCGTCAAAGATACGACCCAACATGTCTTCCGACACAGCCAAGCGCATATTCTCGCCGGTGAACTCCACCCGAGTCTTCTTTACATCCACTCCGGTAGTACCCTCAAACACTTGGACAATAGCCTTGCTTCCACGGACTTCCAAAACCTGACCGGCTCTCGAGGAGCCATCGGGCAAGGTAAGATTCACAATCTCATTGTACCGTGGGAATTTGACGTTGTCCAAGATAACCAATGGCCCATTAACTCCACCCACGGTGTTGTAATTAATCCGGGGCTTAATTTTGAAGCCCTCGGTGACAGCCTGCTTATTAATTTCGTACAATTCCTTGTCCAGTAACATTGTGGCAGTAAATGAGCAGAATTAGAGCCTATTAGCTGCAGTCAAAACGATGGGAACTGCTGGGGATACTAAGGGAACAACCTCACAAATGAATGTTCAACGATAAGGGGTGGGAAGAGATGTTCGCGCGCGGGAGGAGAATTACGCAGGTGTCGAGGCGAGAGGGAGCCATAGTGGGCCGATGCGGCGATACGAAATGCACTTTGTGATTAATTATGTAGCGATAATGTGGCAGGGAACCTAACAGGCCGCCGGTTTGCTGCATTAGAACTGGTGTGGAAGACCATGAAAAAGGGACTTCGGGTCCGCCCGCTACTGCCATTCTGCAGGACCTTGTATGGCGGAGCCTAGCTTATCAAACCTCCATAGTATACTTCACTTGGTGGGCCAGCCGGTGGATGCTAGTGGAGTTTGCTGACCACGTCCCAGTCGTCAAGCTGCTCCTTCGATTCTGCCATCATAGAATATGTTGTACTTGTAAACCGGCGAGTCTTTGCCGACGCACCACTCACCATCATCCTGTAGACTGCTTGTATGATAACTTTTAGTTCGGGCACCTGCTTGTCTTGCTTCTGCTTCGAGGAAACGGTAGTATTTGTCAGACTGGACTCACTTACACCACCGTAGATTTCTCCATCGTTGCTGTTTTGTTTGCCGTCAAAGTCGCCAAAGAACCGCTCAAAAAGTCCTCTGGACCTTATGCGCTTGATGTTCACATAGTTGGACAACAGTGGTAAAGCACTGGAGTTTGATGAGCTGACGTTGCTGATAGTGGAAGACAAAGACTGAGATCCTGTCCCGTCCACGAGCACATCATTCTTGAGTTGGTTGAGCTTGAATTCAAAGTACGGCGCCATGTTGAGCAGGCGACTAAGAATATTGGTAAAGCTGTATTCGTCCAGCTCACCTGTACGAGCGGTGTTGAGTCCCAAGAGAGATATCGACCGTGTTGCTGGTACCTTGTTTATGGTTGCCTCGAAAAACGAGAGGAAGTTTGCAATGATCTTGGACACAATCAAGAGAAACTTTAGAAATTCTTGGGTGGAGAACTTTGTGAATGGCTTGGAGAGAATCTTATGGGGGACGATGACCACAGACTTTCCGGACAAGGAACGTCCCGAAGGTCTAGTAGGTGGTCTTGCTGGAGGCGGGTTCGCTTTTGGTTCGATTTCAGGCTCTACAGGCTCCGTGGACTGCTCCGTTCGTGCCCGTCGCTGCAAGTTGAGAGTCTTTGAAGACAAAGGAAGCTTGAATGCTTCTCCCAACCGAATAACCTGTGCGTTATCCTCTTGAGGGCTGGGCGATATGTCTGGACTGGGAGTGGGTTGCTGGTCCGGCTCAGCAGCTCCATGCATCATGAAGTCCTCTTGATCTTGGATGGAAGCGAATAGCTTGTCGTCGGGAAGAAGCTGCAAGAGTTCCGACAAGAACGGCAATACCACACCGTCAGACTTGAAGAGTTCAGCGAGATGCAGCTGGTACTTGATGAGGTTTTCGAAAAACTCGTTTATCTGGAGCACTTTGCTGTTGTGGTTGAAGAGCTGGTCCAAGTTGAGAATGGGCTGGGTATAGAACAGCAAGGATTTCGGGTTCCGTTGTGAGCCAGCACGTCCAGAAGAGCCCATGAATGCCAAGTCCATCAACGTAGAGTACTTTCGCCTCTGAAGCAGCACCGCCTGTCGCTCCACCTGGACGACTCTTTCGTCGCGGAGCTGGCGGAGCTGGCTATCGAGCTCATTATTATGCTTAGTATACAATTCTGTGAAGCCGGGGATGGCCAGCGGCCTGGCCAGAGACGCCGCTGTGTCTATTTCGGCCTCGATATGGTCAATGGACGTTTGGAGAGACTCGATTGTCCGGTCTATGTTGCGCACCTTAGCCCTGGAGTTGAGAGCTTTGAGTTTGACGAGACGGTAGGCGAGGTTTTTGATCAGCTTTAGGGATGGATTAGGTGTAGCCGAGTCCTCCGGAAGCGCCAGCACCGTCTGGCCCTGCTCTAGGCTGGTGCAAAGTTCAAAGATCTGGTTGATTCGATTTCGAGCAGCGTCAATCTGGCGGTCAGACTGAAGACACGAGTTGCGTACTAGCAAACATTCCTGGTTGACACAGTCGCTACATAGGAGGGTATGGTGCAAGTTCTGTTGTGGATGGAGGCAGAACGGACATAGGCCGTCAGGCATGGGTAGGATAGATTAGATTAGATATTTACGTGAGAGAGGAAGGGTGGGTGTTGGGGTCAGCGAGTAGGAGGCTGCAAATGGTGCAAGAACAGAAGACAGGAGACAGAAACAGAAACAGAAGGTGACGAATGCAATTGGCTGTTAGAATGCAGGGTGCTCAATTAGTATACAACTCTAGGCCCTCATGGACTTGCGCCGTCTGCGCAACTTTTTCCTCTCGACTATCTCGCGCACCAAGAGGGCCAATGCTGCGTCCACTTCTTCGTCGCAGTCGATGGCAGCAAAGCCGTACTTCCACTCGTGTGCGAGCCGCTTACCGTCCTCGATGAGCTTGGGAGACGCGAGCGGGCTATTAGCGTGGGTGCACAAGATCCAGGTTGGTGGAGGACAGTTGGGGTCGGCGGGGTCTTCGGGGTTGGGAAGAAGGTCGCGGTGGGACTGCCACGAGCGGAGAGACTTGCGGTGGGCGTCCGACACGCTCGGCGACCGTTCCTTGAACATGTTCTTGAGCGCGCTTTTCAACGAAAAGATGTCGCTTTCTTTGCCGAGTTCCCATTTGGTGCGGAACGAATTGTACTCCCGCCATGCTTCGTCGAGGGTTTCCTTGATGGACGGAAGAAGCGCAAGCGAATTGACCTCGTCCGAGCTGCTGCTGCCGGCCGGGTCGCTGACCGCACTGTCATACGCCGGCGGCAGACTGGTGGGAACGGCACTGAAGACGAAAAAGTAGCCGTCGATAGTGCCGTTGAGCTCGCTGGCTCCCGACGCCACGAGCATGGGGTTGGTCAGCACCGGCCGCCTCGGCTCGTCTGCTAGCTTGTGGAGCACCTCGCGGTCGAGCTTGCTGTACAAAGAAGCCTCGAGAAACGGAACCACCATGGTGGGGTTGTATGCGGGAGTGTCCACCAACTCCACGAGAATGGGCGAGATTGCCGGTGGAACATAGGTGTCGGCGTGGTGCTGCTGGGTCAAGTACACGTCGTTGCGCGAGCTGGCGGCGCCGCGTTCCTTGAGTGACTTGGAGTATGCCTGGTAGATCAACGGACTGAGACAGACGGCTGAAACGGAGCTCAAAAGCCGCAAGCTGTGCTTGGCGTCGGACTCGTCGAGGATGGCGCGGGCCACAGGCGACGTAGCGTGGTACGAAAAGAGAATCGGAACCACCAGATGCGTCGGGTAGTAGGTATCTCGGAACTGGCCCAAGGACAACTTGGACACCACCGAGGACTTGCCGGCACGAGGACCACCCAAAAACGCTATTCGCACCGGTGTCTCTGCGTTGAGGGTGTCAGCGATGTCTTCTGCCCGCAGAGTTCCCGACATGCCACTGGTACGAAACAGTACGAAACAACAAGCCAAACGGTTGCGCACCACGCACCGTAGGACGCCCTGGTGTTCGGATGCGGCTACACGATGCGGCTACACGATGCAGCTACACGGACGGGTGCAAAACATTGGAGTATGGACGGGGGTGTTCTAGTCTAGCGGGCTCTAGTCTAGCGGCGCGGTGGCCACGCCGAGCTCGCTGTCGCCCTGGCCGTAGTAGAGGAACCATTTTTGTTTGAACTGCACCAAGCCCTCGGTGAACACCACCCGGTTGACCTGGCCCTCGATTTCGTTGGCGGCGTCCGGCACGAGGATGGGCCGGTCGAGACGAGCCAATGGCCCGGCGCGGATGTTGTCGTAGTCGATGAGCATCTGCGAGATGGCGTAGGTGTCCTTGGCGTAGTCGCCGCCGCCGGTGGTGGCCGAGTTGTAGAAGAGCACCCACCAGTTCTTGCCGGGGACATCGAGCTTCACCGGCGCGGGACCCGGCTCGATGAGCTTGTTCTGCCACACGTGCGTGCCGGTGGTGAACGTGTTGCTGGCGTACGAGCTCAGCGTCAACCGCCAGTGCGCCAAGTCGTCGCTTTCGGCCAAGTGGAAAGCACAGTCGCCAAACACCATGTAGTACTTGCCGTCCCGGTTGCGCTCGGTAAACACCGCGCCGGACTTCAGCCACGCGTCCCGGATGATGCGCCGCCCGCTGCTGGTGATGGCGATGTCCTTCCACGCCGAGTCCGGCTGCACCACAGGACCGTACTTTTTCCAGTGGAAAAGGTCGTGCGACGTGGCCACACAGAGCCTGGCAGTCCTGCCGTCGTACGCCGTGTACGTCATGACAAACCGCTTTGTCGCCGGGTCTCTCACCACCCGCGGGTCCTCACAGCCTCCGTTCTGCTCGTACGGCTCGGTCGGATACACCACCGGTTTATGGTAGCGGGCAAAGTTGTAGCCGTCGTCAGACCAGGCGATGCCCACTGTGGACACCTTGGCCTTGTTCTGCGCTCTGTAGAGCAAGAACACTTTTTCGCCCACAACAACAGCAGCAGCGTTGTAGATGTACGCCTCCTCAAACTCGTGGTCGGGGTTGGGCACAAGGATGGGGTTGTGTGTGTACTTGGTGAAGTGGGGCCCGATCGGGAAGTGGCTGGGCTGCACGTACCCGCCGTCACTCACGCTGTCCTTGTCAATTTGCGGCTTGATCATGTGGCACAAATGTTGCTGCAAATCCAACCCCACATTTTGACAGGGGCCAGCGCACGCGCCAACACGCACGTGACCACTACCGCGACCGCCGCGACCGCCGCGACCGCCTGGTTGGCGGACCCACCACCCAACATCCGCTGTCTGCAGGGGCGGTGTCATGCGACTTTCCTCCCGCGTATCTTTTATCCTTGCAAGTCCATCAGCATGGGTCAGTTAATGTCCCACCCTATTGAGGACAAGACGGTGGAATGCCACAGCCACGAGAGTCTCACCTACTGCGTGGGCTCCATGCAGGGCTACCGCATGTCGATGGAGGACGCACATTCCGTGAAGATTGACGAGCATGAACGGGTGGGGGTTTTCGGCGTGTTTGACGGCCACGGAGGAAAGGAGTGTGCGGACGCCGTGTGCGACCGGCTTCCGCTGACCATCTTCCGCAAAATTTCTGCGTTGCAGCAAAAACAATCCGCCAGAAAATCGCTCAACGCGGAGAACAACACTGCACAAGCCGCCGCCAGCGGGGCCGCTTCTGGCGCTTCTGCAGGCTCTGCAGCCAACGGCAGCACCAGGCCAAAGCCCACCACAGACGTACGTACGGCCATGGACATCATCCGCAACTGTTTCTTCCAGGTGGACCACGAACTAGAGGCGTACCACGACGCGGCCAATTGCGGCACCACCGCCATCGTGGCCACGCTCATCGCCGGCAAGTACGTGATTGTCGCCAACACCGGCGACTCGCGCTGCATCATGTCGGTCAACGGGTCACCCAAGACGTTGTCGTTTGACCACAAGCCGTCCACCATGGGCGAGCGGGTCCGCATCGAGAACTCGGGCGGCTACGTGGTGTGCGGCCGGGTCAACGAGGTGCTTGCGCTCTCGCGCGCGTTCGGCGACTTCAAGTTCAAGACGCCGTACGTGGACGGCGACACCAACCAGATCTACGCCCGCAACAAAAAGTACTGGAAGAACGGCATGGTGCACCTCCCGCCGGAACTCCTCCTGGTGCTGGTGGAGCCCGACATCCTCGTGTACGACTTGACCAAGCTCGCGGCGCCCGAGTTCATGGTTCTCGCCTGCGACGGCATCTGGGACTGCTACACTAATGACCAACTCCTCAAGGCGATCCGCGCCAAACTCGCCGAGCTGTGGAACCTCCGACACATCACCGAATACATCTTGAACGAGTGCATCTCCATGGCGTCGTCCGCCACCGGCATCGGCTTCGACAACATGACGCTCGTGATCGTGGCGCTCCATCCCGCAGAAACCATCGACGAGTGGTACCTTAGAATGAAGGCCGCCTAGTGGCCCCCAACACATTGGCATAGATATTTATCACATTACGACTTGACGACTAACGGCTGCGGCCTCTAGACTAATACACGTTAACAGTTTGCACCCACTGCCGCGCCTACACAATCACCCCACCACCTCTACGTCCACACCCGCACACCACCAACCCACCACCTCTCGGCGCACACAGGCGTCCTGTCTCTATCACCGGCAGCCAAACAATCAACCCATATATTTCCCCTGGGATACTGCTCCACCACAACCATTCCATACTGGCTGTCCTCCATCCTGGGCCATTCCCACGTCCCCCGGCATTGCATGGCAGCGCGTCACGTCGCATACAACTCATTTTTTTGCATCCCTTTGCATCCCGTTGCTGGCCATTGCATCTCCTTGTCATCCCATTCCCACTTCCTGGGCCATATTTTTCATAGCACCGAGCTGTGCACCCACGGCCAATGTCCTTGACCGAGTATGAAGACCCCATCCTCGTTCTTGCCAGAGACCCAGAACTCAACAAGGTGCAAGAAAAGACCGCTGAGCTCATACGAATCATCAACAACTTCCCCCCGACAGAGCGCAAGGTGTCCAAGCTATGCCTGGCGCTGTTGGTGATTCTCCAGAGCTTGGAGAAGCTCGACTTGCAGCTCAAAAACTGGGCCTTCATGTCCCTCGACATCAACCTGGAGGACCATTTCGACGCCAAGAGTGGCTCATCTATTCATATTTTTAACAACAATGTTGCTGCCCGCGTGCTCGGCCTCTGCCGCGACATGAACCGCAAGCTCAACCAGATTGCCGCCGACATCGACTACATCACCGCGTCGCTGAAAACCTTGTCGGTTGTCGAGTACTTGCTGGACTCCGGCACCCTTCTTACGTCGTTGACTCTCCGCAATATCAAATTGAAGGATCTCACGTCCGAGAAGATCACCGTTGCATACCTGAAGGCGCTGCTCATCACCATTGGCACCGAGTTGGAAGAAGCGTTGAACGACGGCTCCGACGCCGAAGACACAACGGCGACGTACAAGCAGTTTGTGGTCAGCTTGATGAAGCAGCTCAACAGCGCCATCGAGGCCGAGGACCTGGCCTCCAAGTTTGAATGCTTGGCGGTCATAAGCGACATGGAAAAGATGTTTGAAGCATGGAAGTTGGACCGAGCGCGGCTGACTCCGCAGCCCGACGACAGCCTTGCCATTGACCCCCCAGTCGAGAGCCACTTTGCCCAGTCCACGCCAGAGCCATTTTCTGCAGCCGACAGCCGCTTTGAAAGTGACGACGAGTCGCTCTCGACCTCGCTCTCCTCCTACAACCCACCTGTCATCCATTCCATCACAAAGACGTCTCCCGAGCTCGACTCGTCCCTCCACAAGACCACCATCTCGTCAGAAATGCCATACCTCATGTCGGCGTTTAGTTCAGCTCGTAACTTTGAAGAGGACGTGAGCCACTATGCTCCTCAAAAAGCTGAACATAAAGCCAAGACGGCCCAACAAGCAGAGACCAATTCGACGAGAACAAAGCAAACCAAGAAGCTTCAGACACGACCCGTTCTTCAACATAAGACCAACCTCCCGCAATCGAGCCTTTATACAGAGAGCCAGATTCTCCAGCCGCTGACTGCCAGCTTGTTGTATTCAAACCGAACGTTGCTCTCGAAGCTCGGCATCAAGCCCCAGGTGATCGAGGCGGACATTCCAAGCGAAGACGGCAAGGAGAACCAGAAGAAAGACAATCGCGAAACACTTATACCACTAACGAGTGCCAACCTTCTCACCCACAATAGCTTGGATTTAGAGGACGAAGTAGAATGATATTTATATTCCTATACCCGATATTGAATTGGCTGTAGTCCGTTCTATAAGACGAGTGTCTATGCTTGGCACTTTGAGAGCTCTTTCACAAAGGTTTCTCCCCAGTGTGCCGATGTGTGTTTGGAGATATACTCGAAAAGCTTCTCGAACTCTATACGTCGCTTCTCCTGGGGCATGGTCAAACTCTCTTTGATGGCCTCGCTCAACTCCTCGATATTCCATGGGTTCACCACGAGCGCTCCGTTCAAGGACTGGGCAGCGCCAGCAAATTCAGAAAGAATCAACGCTCCGTTTTTTTCTTTTTGGCACGCAATGTACTCGTAACTCACCAAGTTCATACCGTCTCGGGTAGAGCTGATCAAACACACATCGGAAACGTGGTACAAGCTGATAAGCTCGTCGAAGGGAATAGACTTGTGCATAAAGTGGATGGGGACAAACTCCACCGTACCAAAACGTCCGTTTATACGGCCCACAAGCTCGTTCACGGTAGCACGAAGACTCTGGTACTCTTCCACATCTCCACGCGAGGGAACGGCGACTTGAACCAACACCACCTTGCCGATCCATTCTGGGTTCTCAGTCAAGAACACCTCAAAGGCATGGAGCTTTTGGGGAACACCCTTGATATAGTCCAAACGGTCTACACCAACAATGATCTTGGTATCGCCAAACTTTTGCTTCAATTGCTTGACACGGGCAACCGCCGAGTCCTTGGTCAAACCCTCAGTGAACTTGTCAACGTCGATACCAATGGGGAACGCACCAATGTTGATAGAACGGCCCTGATACTGAATTCCGTTGGGTACGGTAGAGACATCGGAGACAATACGACTGACCGCCGACAAGAAATGGCGGGCATAGTCGTAGGTGTGGAAGCCGATAAGATCGCAGCTCAACACTCCGACCAAGATTTCACGACGTACCGGCAAGATTCTGTAGATTTCCGAGGACGGGAACGGCGTGTGGAGGAAGAAGCCTATTCTCACGTTCTTCTTGCTGTTTCCCAACTCTTCCCGCAACATCTGGGGAAGAAGCATAAGGTGGTAATCATGGACCCAAACCAAATCGTTATCTTCTACCTGGGCAGCAATTTTGATGGCAAATTCACGGTTGGCCTCGATATATGCGGCCCAGGCGTTCTCGTCAAAGTACATTTCTCCCGGGTGGTAGTGGAAAAGAGGCCACAAGATCAGATTCAGGAACCCATTGTAGTGCAAATCTGCCACCATGTCGCTCAAAAAAATCGCCGTACACTTGAACTTTTCCATCAAATCACGGTTGACGCGTTCCTGCTCGTCTTCTGGAAGCTCCAAACCGGGCCAGCCAAGCCATTGGAACTCTGTCAGTTTCTTTAATCCTTGGAGTCCGGTGACGAGACCACCGGAAGACATCAGGTAGTCATATTTTCCTCCCTCGGACCGTTTGATCGTGACGGGAAGACGGTTGGAAACCACAATGACCTTTCCTTTGACCATGATCGTTGTGCTTGAGATACGCTACGTGCCAGAAAGAACCTCACTCGATTGCTCTTGCGTGGTGCCAGGTTGCACGGTGTATGGGTGTCAGAGAAGCAACGAACCGGTTTCCAGCAAGGGCAGCAGTGGTGGGGCTAGCGGTGGGGGAAAAACTCAATTGAGGCAGTATGGGTGCAAGAGGTGCGTGTGACGATGTGAGGCTGCTAAGCGGGCTATGAAAAGCATTTCTGTACGACTAAAGGTACAATGGATTTTTCGCAGTATTTGGTGCTGCATTTCTCGGAGTTCCTGCGGCTGGGTGTGGAGCGAAGGTGTTAGATGGGAATGTAGAGTACGGAAATACATGAGGGGAAAAGTATATGGGAAACAGTCTTAGGAAGTGGTTAGTTTTGCGAGTTTGTATTGTTTTCAAATGTCTTGTTTTCTTATCGCCATGACCTTGTTCATATACTTGCAGCTGAAAATCAGCAACTACGGTCTACTGTATATGGCAATTGTAGTAACAGGTTTGGCTGAAAATCTTCAATAAACTCCCAGACTCGCCCAACAACCCTAAATTTCTTCATTTCCGAGCCTCAAGCTGTAGAATCGAGCATTGGCCTAAATAGATATAGTAGTGCTGGTAGTAATTCCTGGCTGAAAAATCCTACACCTGCCAATAATTCGACCTGTTCTGACTTTAAGTGGGTCAAAAAACTCAATTCCTCAGAAAGACTCAATTCTTATCCATGCTACACCTTGGACCATTATCTCCATTATGCTACAGAAAACACCAAATACCTTCGTCCTCATAGCCCCACCTCCCTTCACCCAGGAGCACATCCATGCACCAAATGCTTACTTCTTCCAGATTCGTCGCGTCAACTTTGTATCTGTCATGTATACGCCATATAATCAGCAGAATCTCCAGCATCCACAACCGTTTCATTCACAGCCGCTGAACCTCCAGCAGCAGCAGTTCCAGCAGCAGGGACAATTTCAACCACCACAAGCTGCTCAGACCCAGCAAAATGCTCCATACACCTTTTTCAACGATCCAACGGCGAGCATGGCAGCTCAGTTTGCTCGTACTGGGCTCGATTCATCCAACCAGTACCTCCAGCAGAACTTTGGGCAGTTTATCTCCAACGCTGGCGACCTCCACTACTATTTTCAGGTGAGCAATTCGTACGTTTTCCGCAAGATCTTGTTGGTGTTGTTTCCCTACCGCAACAAAAACTGGTCTAGAATGACCACCACGGCCGACGGCACCTCCCTGCCACAATACCTCCCACCCTCACACGATACCAATGCTCCGGACCTCTACATCCCGCTCATGGCGTTCATAACCTACATCTTATTGTGGTCGTGTTTCCAGGGCTTGAAGGGTGATTTCCACCCCCAGCTCTTTGGATACTTGGCGTCGCAGACCTTTGCATGTTCCTTCTTGGACATTTTGTTTTTCAAGGTGGGGCTCTACTTGCTCAACTGCTCGACCAACTCGTCGTTGTGGGACTTGATAAGTTTCAGTGGCTACAAATACGTGGCTATCATCGTGTTGTTGGTGTTCAAACAGGTGGTGGGCAGCAGCTGGATGGTGTACTACTCTATCGTGGTGGCTGTGACCATCAGCTTGTCGTTATTCTTAATGCGCTCGCTCAAGTTCTTGGTGCTTCCCAATGCCGGCAGCAGCAACACGGTCAGTGCTAAGCAAAGACGGATCCGCGTGCAGTTCTTGTTCTTGTACGCTGTCGTGTTGCAATTCTTGATCATCTTATTTATGAGTCGGTAGATATAAGAGCCACCCAATTGGTCGTCCCACTGACTATTAATACACACGAGTAAAGACACTAAAAAGGTAAAAAGAATATGAGTAGACCAATAATTAAACATTCACACGCACAGGAGCCTACAAACGAATACACTACCATTGGTTACACCTCATCAATGCCTACCACTTCCATCCCATCTCCATCTTAGTCCGCATCTTTCTATCCTGCAGACAACTCGCAGCTACTCATTACTTCTGGCACCGCGTAAGACGCGTCAACTCATGTCCCATACACGGCGTCCAGCAGGCGTCAATAAAACTACTGTACGGGAGTTCAAAGCCAGAAACGAAGATGAGGTGGTTAACCCCATGCTTACCAATGCTATCCATCGACGTGAACTTGTAGAGAAGATCGACAATATCGACGCCATGATGGGCTTCTCGAGAATGGATCACGGTGAACTAGATGGCGCAAAGCCTCGAAAGGGATGGTTGGTCAACATGCACACGACAACAATACCGTCAGATGACTATCTTGCTGGTTATTCTGGCGTAGACTACTATTTTATCGACGAAGAAGGTGGAACTTTCAAATCGACTCTCCAGTTTGACCCATATTTTTTCTTGCTGGTGCTTCCAGGAAGAGAGTCAGAAGTCGAGGAGATGTTGCGCAAGCGCTTGGAAGCCTGTAACATCAAAAGCATAAACCGTATCGAGAAAGAAGACCTTTCGCTTCCCAACCATTTGGTGGGTCTTAAAAAGACGCTCTTGAAATTAATATTCCACAACATCTCCGACCTCCTTGCGGCGAGACGCATCTTATCGCCTATAATCCGTGAGAACGAGATGAAAAACGAAACCAGAGACGTGTATTCTGCATTTAAGGTCTCTGGTACCAACGGAGACACCAAGTTTGACGTTTCCAACCTGTCCACAAGCGAATACAGCGACCCCGCCCAGCTCATTTCCGACATACGAGAGTACGATGTTCCCTACCACGTACGTGTTGCCATAGATGCCGATATTCGTGTGGGTAAATGGTATCATGTCTACGCAAAACACTCTGAAGTCACCTTGGTGGAAGATAAGGAAACAATTGCATTTGCTGATCCTGTCGTGATGGCGTTCGATATAGAAACATGCAAGGCTCCGCTCAAGTTTCCTGACTCGAAGACAGACCAAATAATGATGATTTCATACATGATCGACGGCGACGGTTTCTTAATTACCAACAGAAATGTCATTGCTGAAGATATTGACGATTTCGAATACACCCCAAAGCCAGAATACCCCGGGTACTTCACCATCTTCAACGAAGCCGACGAGGTGCTGATGTTAAAGCGGTTCTTCGAACATATTCGTGAAGTTCGCCCTACCGTCATTGCAACCTTTAACGGTGATTTTTTTGATTGGCCGTATGTTGAAGATCGTGCTAGGATCCACCAATTGGACATGTTTGAAGAAATTGGATTTGCAAAAGACATTGATGGTGAGTATAAATCAAAGTACTGTGTACACATGGACTGCTTTCGCTGGGTGAAACGTGATTCATACTTGCCCCAAGGCTCCCAGGGTTTGAAAGCTGTCACTACAGCCAAGTTGGGCTACAACCCAACTGAGCTCGATCCAGAATTGATGACCCCATACGCTTCAGAGCAACCACAATTGCTCTCCGAATATTCCGTGTCTGATGCAGTGGCTACCTATTATTTGTACTACAAGTACGTGCATCCTTTCATTTTCTCCTTGTGTACAATTATTCCATTGAACCCCGATGAAGTGTTGCGTAAAGGTACTGGTACACTTTGTGAAATGTTGCTTATGGTGCAGGCTTATCAGAAGAACATTTTGCTCCCAAACAAGTACACCGATCCAGTTGAACGCTTTTATGAAGGTCACCTCTTGGAATCAGAAACCTATGTTGGCGGCCACGTCGAATCATTGGAGGCTGGTGTGTTTCGAAGCGACTTACCTTGTAAGTTTAGTATTGATGTCTCTGCCGTGGATGAAGTCCTCGGTGACCTTCATAATGCCTTGAAATTTTGCATTGAGGTCGAGAACAACAAGTCGGTTGAAGATGTCGAGAACTACGACGAAATCTATAACCAGATCAAGGAAACATTACTAGACTTGAAGAACAAACCTATCCGGGTTGAGAACCCTCTCATTTATCATGTGGATGTGGCATCGATGTATCCGAATATCATGACATCAAATCGTCTCCAACCAGATTCTATGAAGTCAGAAGAAGACTGCGCAGCTTGTGATTTCAATAGACCTGGCAAGACTTGCGATCGACGCTTGGAATGGTCTTGGAGAGGTGAGTTTTACCCTACTAACATGGGAGAATACAATAATGTGAAAAGAAATCTTCAAGAAGCAAATGAAAGATTTCCGACTCGAAGTGGGCGCAAGGTACCGTTTAACGACTTGCCATATCCTGACCAAGCACAAGTAATCAAGGGTCGATTAGGTGAAGTGTCAAAAAAGAATTATCATCGTTTAAAGCAATCCAAGACTGTGAATAGAGATGCGATTGTCTGCCAAAGAGAAAATCCATTCTATGTCAATACTGTTCGTGACTTCAGAGATAGAAGATACGAGTTCAAAACTCTCGCAAAGGTTTGGAAAGGCAAATCATCTAAAATGGACCCATCCGATAGTATTGGAAGAGAAGAGGCCAAAAAGATGGTTGTTCTTTATGACTCTCTTCAACTTGCCCACAAGGTTATTTTGAACTCTTTCTACGGATACGTAATGAGAAAAGGCTCACGGTGGTATTCAATGGAAATGGCAGGAATTACATGTTTGACAGGCGCAAAAATTATCCAAATGGCTCGTTCTCTTGTTGAGAGGTTAGGTCGTCCTCTTGAGTTAGACACTGATGGTATTTGGTGTATTCTCCCAAAATCGTTTCCCGAAAACTACAACTTGAAATGTAAAGACGGCAAGAAAATCTTCCTCGAGTATCCTTGCTCTATGCTTAATTACTTGGTTCATCAAAAGTTTACGAACCACCAATACCAGGACTTGGTTGATGAGAATACATTTAAGTACTCTACACGGTCTGAAAATTCGATTTTCTTTGAGGTTGATGGTCCCTACAAAGCAATGATCTTGCCAACCTCTAAGGAAGAAGGAAAAGGATTGAAGAAGAGGTACGCTGTTTTTAATGACGACGGATCCCTTGCTGAGTTGAAAGGTTTTGAACTTAAACGAAGAGGAGAATTGCAATTAATCAAGAATTTCCAGTCAGATATTTTCAAGCTTTTCTTGGAAGGGGATTCTCTTGAAGCTTGTTATCAAGCGGTGGCTTCTGTTGCAAACAATTGGCTTGATGTCTTGGATACAAAGGGCGGAATGCTTGAAGATGAAGATCTTATCGAACTCATTTGTGAAAACCGTAGTATGTCAAAGAGTTTGACAGAATATGGGTCACAAAAGTCGACATCTATTACTACAGCCAAGAGATTAGGTGAATTCTTAGGCGAAGAAATGGTCAAAGACGCTGGATTGGCGTGTAAGTACATTATCAGTGCAAAACCTGTCGGAAAGCCTATCACTGAGAGAGCCGTACCTGTTTCGATCTTTTCTCACCAAGACAAGCAAAAATACTTAAGAAGCTGGCTTGGTGACCCATCCTTGACTTCTTTTGACCCTAGGAGTGTTATCGATTGGGACTATTATTCTGAACGTTTAGCGTCGGTTGTGCAAAAAATCATCACAATTCCGGCTGCATTGCAAGGTATAAAGAATCCAGTACCACGAGTTGATCATCCAGATTGGTTACGCAAAAAGGTAATTGCATCAGAAGATAAAAAGAAGCAAACGTCCATTGCCTCGTTCTTTTCAAAATCCAATAAAGACGATGCTGCTGCCGTAGCTGCTGCCGAATCGAAAGCCATCAAAGATATTGAGGACTTTGGGTCTGTGGAATATTCCAGCAGTACTCGAAAGGTTGGAAAAGTCACTTCACGCAAGCGGAAAGGCATGAGCAGCCTGAACAATGATCATCTAGAGGACGAGAAAGCTGCTGCTATTCTTCAAGATTCTTGTCCTAATATGACGGAGGATTATGCTGGATTTTTGAATTATCAAAAGGCCAAATGGCGAGTGCAAGCTAAGAATAGGGAACGTCGCCGAGCCTTGTTTGGTCCAACTGCCGATACCTCGCATAGGTCTTCTGTCGGTAATTTATACCGCAGACAGGCTGAATCTGTGGCAGGTAGCAATTGGGAAATCTTACAGTATAAGCCTGATCCTTTCAAACCAGGGGCTCTTAAAGTGCACATCTTTTCAAATTCCAAAGTGCATACATTCAGCTTCCAAATTCCCAAGATAATTTATACTGCGCTCAAGACTGAGTTATCACCAAGAAAGAAGTTACGGGAGGCACGGATTGACCCCAGTAATAGCATTCTACCCAATGGTCATGATGCCTCACATCTCTACAAGATAACAATGCCAGAGAGCGTATACAATGAAGAGGTACTAAAGGTCGATAGTTTACTTCAAGATTCGACAGTTCTTGGTTTGTATGAGACTCAAGTATCTGCATTGGAAAGAGCTATTATCAACTTGGGAAATACTGTGAAGTTTGATGATACAAAGGTTGGAGCTTTAGGAAAAGGTTTGAAAAACGGATTTCATTTGAAGGACCTTTCTCCTGTTAAAGAAAACACGTACTTAAGAAGGTTCAAGATGGATATTTGCTACTTGTTGCATATTGTTGCCAACAACTACGAGTTTTATTCAGTATTCAAGACGTGGGAATCAAGCGCTACTGTTTACATCTTGAAGCCGTCAGCTGGCGCTCAAGAATTACCTCTGCATATGTCAAAGATTTACGAAGACTTATTTCTTTCCAAAAAGAGTAAATTGGAAGCAACTTCCAGTATACTTAACTACTCTTCAGGAATGGAATTCGAAACGGTGTACTATAATGAGAAGAGCAAGCTCTTTAGAAGAATTGACAAGGACCTTCGAAAACTTGAAGAAACCAGGAGCACTAAGGCACTCTTAGCTGTTCAATCCCCATATGCCAACGCATTGATCAGTCAATTGAAGTCTGTCCAAGAGTACCCGACTATACGCATGGGAATGCGTGAACTAAAGCTTCCAGCAATAGGTTGGCAATCGCTTATTTCCAAACGGATTATCAACCACTACTTTGTTTTGGGAGCATGGATTAAGAACTTGATTTCAATTTCAAAGTACGGAAATATTCCCTTGTGTAATTTGGAAATTGACAACTTGGGTTACCTCATCGATGTTGAGTACGCAAGAAGGCTCACTCTGAGTAACATTGTTCTTTGGTGGTCTCCAAAATCGTTACCAGACCATGGCGGTTTTGAAAATGATAGCGCTCAAGACTACGAAAACTTTGATTTTCCCCAATTCAACAATCCTGAAGTATATGACACCACGAGTTTGGAGTTAGAGCTCGGCAATTTCACGATCAACACTATTTTAACTAGTGCACTTATAAATGACGCAGAAGGAACAGATTTGGCAGATGATGGTGTCGAGTTTGATAACAACAATGGAGCGGGCAGCATAGCCAGCGACTCATTCTCTGCTCCAGCGATGAACATATTACGTTCAATGGTTAAGAATTGGTGGGATGATGCTTTGAATGAGAATGTCAATGCTGATGCCCTTATGAACAACCTTGAAATGTGGATTCAGCGCAAAGAGTCACATTTGTATGATTACTCCTTGCATTATCAGATTCACAACTTGACAATCAAGAGTATGTTACAGCTTCTTGGTGAATTCAAACGTCTGGGATCAAACGTGATATTTTCCAACAGAAACAAGGTTATTTTGCTGACACCCAAGGTTTCAGTAGAGCAAACATATGCCTCCACGCAATACCTTGTTAAAGCAACCAGAGCAAAACCTTTATTCAACTTCCTCGATATGAGAGTTATCAAGTACTGGGACATTTTAGTTTGGATGGACAGGTTTAACTACGGCGGTCGTTCTTGCAAAGAAATCACAGCAGACGAGAATCAAAACCTTATGGTCGAAAGTAATTGGTTAATCAAGAAGTTTTTGCCCATTATGTTCCAGGACGAATTTGAGGACTGGGTCTTAATATTTATTCAAGCACTTGCAAAGCACAAGAGCAACACCATTCTCCAATCGAGTCAATTAGGAAAGACACAAAGAACTACGCAAATTGCACATTGGATCAAAGGGAAGAAGGAGGAACCTGAAAATGTGGACGACGATCAGATTCACGAAGTGGTAGATGTCTTCAGACTACCATTACTCAAGCGTATTCAAAAGCTCTACCGCCGTCAGAATGAATCGATCATCAATCCCGACTTGGAGCAAGAGTACAAGTTCCCGAAGCTTCCTGGGTCACATCTCCAAATGAAGAACCCAGCATTGGAACTAGTCAAGTTTATGTGTTCTGTGTTTTCGTTGTCTCATCGTCACAATATAGAGGTGCGGATGCTTCGAAGGGACCTCTTGTCAATTTTTGACATCAAAGAGTTTGGTCCTGAAGCTAACTTCAAGGACCCCTGTGTCAGTCTCGTGATATCTCAATTCCGTTGTGATTATTGCAACCATGTACGAGAAATTGACCTTTGTCGCGATCAAGAAATTGACGTATGGAATTGTACCAATTGCCACAAATCTTACAACAAAGCAATCATCGAAGAACAGTTAGTTACCCAGTATCTTAAGACAGTCACCAAGTTCCAGTGCCAGGACTTGAAATGCTCGAAGTGTGGTCAGATCAAGAGCGATAATATGAGCGAGTTCTGTCGCTGTTCTGGCAAATGGGTCGGAACCATTTCCTACGAACGGGTTGCACAAGATTTGCAGATATATGCTGGCGTTGCAGAAGCATTCAATTTAGAATTGTTGCGGTCCGCTAGTTCCTCCCGCTAGATTCATAGCATTAATATTAGCATTTGAAATTACCTGTAGAAGCATGGTTGCAGTTTCGGTGTCTAGGATGTGTTTAGATTATCACCAAGTACGCGCGTGTGTCTGTCCAGAGGGCCCAATGGAAGAGAAAGGTCTTACCTCCCCAAAACGATCTAGCAAGCCATTATTCCGAGATAATGAGCTAAATTTCTTGCATACATTCATAAACGAAGACCACAACCTACTGGCTCCTGTTGTTATTGTACAGGGCAACAAATCTATTGGGAAGACATTTGTAGTCAACTACTTTTTAGATTCTATCGTGACAAACAAAACAATAATAAGATGTGACGAGTGTGTTACAAAGAAACTATTGTTACAGAGGTGCTTAAAGTACATCAGAATTGACAGTGGAATTGACCTTCATACTTACAAGCAAGTATTTCAGAATAAAGGTCGTGAAGAATCTCGGTTTGGTGCACTCTGCGATACATTTGCAGGGTTCTTGGACGTTTTAGAACAGTTCTTCACAGAGACCAATTACGATAAAAGGCATGTTTTGGTTCTTGACAGATTCGACCAGTGCATGGAAAACGCAGACGATTTATTGGCTTCGTTTTTGCGTCTCTCTGAACGTCCAGCTTTCAGCAATTTGTCGGTAGTCATCATAAATTCTGGCCCACTACCGAACGAAGTCACAACATTTGCAGTTCCAACGATATATTTCAAACCTCATACAGAGGACCAAGTAGTGCAAATTTTGCAGCTGAACCAATTGTGCCATTTCCTGGGGTTTGAGGAAACAAGCTCCTTCTGGGATCAGTATTGCAAGGTGGTAGTTGACTTGTACTACAGTTATTCGGGTTGCAACTTGGGTTTGCTCATTGATATTTGTGTCAAGCTTTGGGACAAGTTCACATTGCCAGTCAGAGAGGGCCGATATACGCCCCAGGAATTCTTCCAAATCTACAGGGATCGTCGACACTTGTTCACTGATGACTACGTCGTCGACGTACCACTTGAGAATGCCGAAGATGAACGAGATGCACTGAATGATGCCATTTCAGATCTTCCATATCACTCAAAGTTCGTTTTAATAGCATCATACTTGGCATCTTTTGTTGATCCCAGAAGTGATATCAATTCTTTCTCAAAGCTCAAGTCTCGTCGGGTGAAAAAACCAAGAACAAATCTCGGCCAGATACGAAAAGGGATGCAGTCGAAAGAGGATATCGACTCCCGTCTTCTCAATGCCAACTTTTTCGACCTTGAACGTTTGTTAGCCATTCTTCGCGTCATCTACAGAAATGACTCCGACTCCATCAACGTTCCCACCGTTGAACTAACGAACTTGTACGAGGATGAGCTAGAGAGAATCATGAAAGAACGCGAGAAGGAGCAAGACATGTTCTCTCTTAATTCCAACGTGGAACTTAATAGCCAGATTGCCACTCTAGTCACCTTGGGGCTTCTTGGGAGAACGTCGTCATCCGACATTTTGAGTCCAAAAGCACGGTGGAAGTGTAACATTTCCTGGTCGATGGTGTCCAGTTTGGCCGAAGATGTGAAGTTTCCAATCCAAAATTATTTAATAGAGTGACATTAAACTTAAAATACAACGTCCTTGACATCTTCAAAATGCTCATCACCTACTCTCCTCACTACTACATCACCCTGAAAGTGGTTTTGGGCCCAGTCGGCCATCTGTTCGCTGGAGTAAGGCCCATTTATATCGTCTTCTCCCTTCCAGCAAAATTCCCACTGGTCCTCCTCTCGTCCACGTTTAATTCCTCGAGTTTCTAATTCCTTCCCTGTTTCCTGGGAATACATACGCATGAATTCTTCTCGGGATTTCTCATAAACGTCGCCTATGCCGTTGTCATTCGTCAAAAGATCACACGCTTCTGTGATTGAAAAGACGGCTTCCTTGCGAGAAGCATCTTCATCAGAAATTATCTTGCGCCCCTTTTTCTTAGGAGCCAACCTTGCCAAGGCTTCCATAGGCGTCTCTGCGGGCTCCAAAAGCTTCACAAGGTTCTCAATAGTGTCTGCAACATCGGGAAGCTCTTGCAACTTACGGCGCCAGGCCTCGCGTTCGTTATTCTCACGTACTTCTTGTGCCTGTTTAGCAGTTTTTGTTTCTGATCGTTTGGTATTCATCCATGGCTCCTCTTCCTCGTCAGAACCAGCCTTTCGTTCGTAGTTTCCATCAGCATCGAACACATCCTCTTCAGCTTCTTCTCTGAGATTGAACTTTTCCATCTTTGGATCTCGTTTGCGTTTGGTAGTGGCACCTTCTTCAGCGTCGATGTAGTACGTGTTATTCTCGTCTTCGTCTTCATCTTCGTCGTTGTTGTCTTCTTCACCAGTTCCATATCCAAGGTCACTGTCTGCAACACCCAGCAACTTTTCAAATTCATTCATATTCAACAATTCCACTTTCTTCTCGTTCTTCTTTGTCTCTTCCTTTTCGTTATCACTAGCAAACATATCGTCCTCCTCATCGTCTTCTTTGTTATCATTGTCATCTTCCTTCTTCCTATAGTCAGACAAAGAGGAGTCGGAGTCATACTGAAGCTTTACATCATTACGGTGTAAAGCACGTACACGCTTGCCTTCCACGATATCATCATGAAGAAAGTCCTCGGCGTCATTATCCATCATTCATATCTCTTGTCCCCAACTGGAATGCATACGAGTCTCCTCTAAAATGTTAGATCGCGTAAAGAAGCCGAGTTTCTTCGCATTGCAAATTATGGATTACAGTCGTGATACGGATAGCCTTGAAAGGTTCTACATCTGTAGAGGCACCGAAAGGCACTATACCAACTACAATATCACAATCCAGCTTAGTACCAAGATACACGAGACACAGTTGTCCAATGCTCTTCGGTCTATGGTTTTAGACGCACCATATCTAGCTGCTAATGCATTCAAAACCGATAGCCAGGATGCTCGAAAGTGCAACTATTCAAACTATCGGATTGATTATGTCAAGAAAATCAATTTTGACTCTGTTGTTTCTTACGAAAAGTTCAACCAAATAGACAGTGACTTTTTTACAGATCTCGATAGTCGCATCTGTCCAATTGGTGAAGAGTTACCATTGTGGAGGTTGATCGTATTCGAGGCGAATGATTCCCAATTCCTCACCTTTTACTGTGACCACACTTTGTTTGACGGGACTAGCGGTGTACTTTTTATGAAGAATTTGGTTCGTGAGTTGGACCAAACCTCAAAGTCTTCCAATCTTTCACACTTTTCTGTGCTCTTTGACTACGAAAAAGACGCTGCTAGTCTTGGAAGAATACCATTTGGAACATTCTCTGACCTGTCATTGTATGCTTCGACAGTAACCGAACGTATCAAAATGTTGACATGGACCTTACTAGTCCCTCAATGGCTTAAGAAGATACTCACCACATATGTGTTCAACGGCCCAAATCTTTTTAAGGAACCAGAATTCACCACTGGTTTGTGTGCTTTGCCACAGCCTAAGAGTACAATCCGAGCAATTTCCTTGACGAGCGAATGGGCTTCACCACTCATTAAGATCTGCAAAGCCAACAACGTAACTTTCACACCATTCCTAGCTTCGCTCGCCTTGTATTCTTTCCAACAAACAGTCATGCAAAAGGTGTCACTGCAGAAATTCTCCTCTGTTGTCAGTATAGACATCGATGGAAGAAGATACGTTCCCGAGTTCCGCAACAGGTATGGTCTTTCGATGTCGGCAGTAGCGGTTGCTGTAGGTCACTTGGGATCTCCTGAGACGTGGTTCAGCCAGAACTCTGAGTTGAGAAAGATGAACACTTCTCTTCGAGACGGTCTTGTTTCGAAGTACTCCTTCAAGTTTGCAGGACTCTTGCCGTACATTAATTATGGTGAATTCCTCAGCGACAAGGTAAAGCTGGGCACATACAATACGTTAGACTTTTCAAACCTCGGAGTACAGGATATCTCTAGCGGAGAGCTTAAAGCTACGAATGCCTGGTTCAGTCAGTCCACTGGAGTTACCCCACATTTTTCACTATCATGCATATCTGTGCAAGGTAACATTAACATGTGTTTTTCTTTCACTACGAAATTGATTGAATTGGTAGGCGAGGATACCATCGACGCCTTTGAAGCTCACTTTAAACGCATTACCCGCGATATAATTGAAGAACAACCCTAATTGAAGTTGGCCCACAATGGCCCACTATAACCCAGTATGAACCAATATGAAAATTTACCAAAATCATTAATACGACCAGCATGCAAATTTCCAATGCATCTCCATTCCTTACTTTTATACACCATTTAATTTTAGACCATTACCATTAATACATAGTCACAATCTACAAGCACAGAAGTTCGCGATGAGCATCACTAATTCATATGCTGCATATCGACCCTGGTGCCGAAATAGAGAAAGTACTCAATTTGGAGGATCAGTACTACCAAGAGGGGTATGCTGAAGGCCAGCGTGAAGCTACCCATCATCAATATATCGAGGGCAAAGAATATGGCTACCAGACCGGATTCCAACGATTCATAGTGATAGGATACATGAAGGAGACTGCAAAAATCTGGCGTCTACAGGACGGAGAGAACATGGAAAAGAGCATGGAGTCACACATATCTCAACTAGAGAACCTACTAGATGTTCCAATGACTAACGGCGACTCCGAGGTTGCTGTGTACGAGAAGCAAGTAGCGAAAGCGAGAAACAAGTTGAGAGTAATTGCTACCATTCGGAAGGACCAGGCGCGGATATCCAAGTTGGACCAGTTAGTAGAAGAAATGGGTGGAAAGCTACAGGTTAGCGAGAACGTGGACGAAATGTGGTAAATCATCGTCATAATAGGCAATTAGAATACATATCAGAACAGGAAATCAAAATCCAACAGCTTTGAATTCCCCTCCAACTTATACGACATTATTCCTCCTAGAGGACAATCGCTAACACCAATGTTCAAATATTCACCGTCATCATCTGTCGGTGCAAATGCCAAGCCAGTGCATTTGCCAATAAAATCGATACTCTGTACTCTCGGTTGCACGTTATCTTGGGAGGTCATTAGGTCTTTCACAGACACTATACCGACGTGATCCAAGCTCTCCGCCCAGGAAATGTACTCGCCGTTATAACTGAACTTCACATTGCGGACCGGTCCGCTGTGTGAAGAAACAGAGCCCAAGGAACTTTCCCAGGTGTAGATACTTCCGGTGGTCTTTCTTCTGTCCCACACCTTTACACAGCAGTCCTGGTTGCCTGTGAGAAGCATGTTTTCGTCCGTAGGAGACCAATCGCAGCCGAAGCCAAAGTCCTCGTGTCCCTTTAGGGCCAACGAGTTAGGGGTAAACTCGCTCGCTCGTTTGTCTATAATAAATGAATCTATGCAATCACCAGTGAGTAGAAGTTCGTTTTTGTTGTGTCGGCTTCCGGCCATACAATTTACTGAGAAGGGTGATAAGATTGTTCGTTTAACGTTGGTGGCAATGTCTGCAAAGATCAACGAGCTGTCATTAAGTGCAAACTCCAAGCGACCATCGTCCAGAATTAAGATATTATTGATAATGCCATTCGAGCTCTTCGTGAGAGACTTCTCGCATAGTAAGCGTGGCTCGTTATGAACACTAATGTCAGACAAGATATAGTTGCCTTCGAAAGTGCCACATGCCAAATACTTATCAGAACATGCGAGTGTTGATATTCGGCTGTATGAATTCTGTGTCAAGTGCTTAGAGTCAATAATGCAATCGAGTTTCATGACTCTGCTTCTTTCGGTCACCAAGTTGTCCGGCATGAGCCGGTTTATTTTAAAGAAACAGTTGTACTCATCTGGTTCCTGGTCCGTAACGGGATCCAAGTTATGGTCATGATAATAGCACAGAGGATAGAAGACACCGGTACGGGGATTTTGGGACCCACATAAGAGGTTGCGGAGTTGGAAGTGGGTGATATTAAGTTTCAACTTGAAGAAGAAGCGCTGGAATTCGAAGAAATCGGTCTTCGAACCGTAGGTTGCGATATTGATAGACTGGGTTAGTATTGGTGCGCAAGGATAGAAATAACCTCTAACTTACTTCTTTGACTTTTTGCCGCAGGTCTTCCACGCTGTAGAACCAGGAGTTTAAACCGACTCTGTCACGGTCTAGTATAAATTTTTCTCGCAAATCAGCAGGCCACAGAATGCCTTGTATGTCCAAATGCTCCAGAGAGCCAAATGACAAGGTGGGGGCATCTTCTCTTGCTTTTAGAGATGTGAGGATGCGTAGTATGTCACCCTTGGATAAGATGGAGTCTTCGTCGTACAACAAGTTGTACAAAAATGTCAATGACTCGGAGCCACCCAACTCGTATCTGTTCTCGGGAAGCAAATTGTCTTCAAAGTCCATGTCCCGGTCTTCGAACAGAAGAAAGCCTTCGATAGCTTCTTGGTTTTCGTGCCCTATGGCTCGCATGCGTTCCACCTCCATTTCGAGCTCTGGAGATAGTTCCACAGACATGGTGGGGTCTAATTTCTGAGTCCAAGTGCAAGCTGGTTAACCTATTAGGATTATGGGTTATCAATACGGGAAGTGGTAAAGCTGCAGTGGGAAATTGGAGGGAACTTCTTCTGATTGGGATCGAAGTTTGGCCAGAGAAATATGACCGTATATAGCGGTGTCTAAAGAATGCCAGAAACGAATTCCCTCGGGTGCTGTGTTATACTGACACTGTTCTTGGGCAGCAAAACGGTGTATCAAATATTTTAAATGATGGAGCTAATAGGTGGTAAACTCGATAGCTCCAAAGGTACCCTAACAGAGTGTATACAGCGAATCTGAGGTAGGCACGTGAGAGGAGGGTGAATGGAAGGAGGCTAGTGAGACCTCTGTGACTGCATAATAACAAGCAGATGGCGACGATGCTGCTTGAGTTATTGCAAAATTACAAGACCAACGTGAAGGATAAATGGACATGGAGATATCTCAAGATGCACCAATTGGGAAGTTTACGATATACACTGTCAGATACGAATGTGCATGGTGAATAGCCGAAGATTGTACCGACCTGCACGTAAGTAAGGATGCTGCCTTGTGCACCCTATTTATAGAGCACGGGTAATGTGATTTCGCACCAATCATTATTACTCATTTTACTTCCATGCATGAATGCTAAACTGACCAAAGTGTGACAGCCAAATTCAGTTGTTTGCCACCGTTTCTCAACGCACGGCTACCGACGTTTACGTGACTAGGCTACTCATACGAATAGGGATGGGAGGGTGCCGTGCCCTGGCTGACTAAGCGCATTCAGTCGGGAGCGTGACACTCCTGATAGCGTATGTGCCGTACTTTGGCTGTGGAAGCCATCAGCCACTTTATTTTATATCCGTGCGTATTTCCGCACTCCATAGTTAAGGCCATTTGCAGCCGCACTGGCCGCACTCTGGTACGCATGAATCGTGCCGCGCCGTGGCTTAATAGGCAAGCCAACTAACGCCTCCCAAATATGATCTTAGAGGTTTGCGTATTTCATATTAGATTGACATTGGTATAAAGGTGCACGTAGCCCCATAATCTTGTCATTGATCATGCTACTGGATAATGAACTGATACAGGGTCCAGTTTACCAGAAGCGGCTCTTCAGTTTGTTGCTAAGAAAGAAAGACGTACCTGTCCCAATTGATGATGAACGAAGAAACTTCCCAGTAGGTATCAAGAACCCTATCAGCCGAGCATACTTCTTATGGCTCGTTCCCTTAATGAATGTGGGGTACAGACGTACCGTGCAGCCAGATGATCTCTACAAGCTTTCCGATGATCTTACCGTGGAATATTACAAGCTCCGATTTCAGAACATTCTTCAAAGAAGAATAACCGAATCAAAGAAAGAACACCGTCTGAAGAGCAGTAGTGATGAGGAGGCCGAGTCCACCTATGTGATACCCAAGTCCGTTGTCCTTTTCTCCATTTATGAAGCTTGGACCTGGCCGTTGGTGATTTCCTCGTTGCACTCATCCTTATCTATCATTATCGTGTCCCTTACTCCTCTCTTGACGAAGCAGTTGATCAGGTCTGTGGAAGGACGTATGGTTGGGACCGAGTCACATGTTGGACCTGGAGTAGGCTACGCCATTGGTCTTTTCTTGATGAATACAGTCAACGGTTTGCTAATGAACCATGGCACGTACAAGGCTTTTAAGGTCGGCGTCCAAGTCAAGTCTGTGTTAACTACCTTGATGCTCGAGAAATCATTCCGTATGAGTGCTCGGTCCCACCACGAGTACTCCGCAGGAGACATAAACTCGATCATGGGTACCGATCTTGCCCGTTTGGAACTCGGAATACTTTTTCAAACCTTTCTTGTGGCACTTCCTATCCCATTGGCAATTTCCGTAGCTATTCTTGTCATCAATATCGGTGCATCTGCTGTCATCGGAATTGTGGTGTTCTTGGCATTCATCGGAGCCATTCTGGGTGCAACCACTTACCTTTTCAAGCTCAGGAAGGTGGTCAGTGTTCGCACTGACAAGCGTGTCACATTGATTCGTGAAGCCCTCAACAATATAAAGATGATAAAGTTCTACTCGTGGGAGGCGCCTTACTGGGCCAATATCCTTGCCGCCAGAGCTGCTGAAATGAAATGTATCTTCGAGATACAGGCGTTGAGAAACATTATCAACGCCCTCGCATACAGTTTGATTTCACTCTCTTCTATGGTGGCATTCCTTGCACTTTATGCGATCGAAGGTGGTACTAGATCTGCTGCCGAGATCTTCTCGTCTATATCCCTGTTTGAAATCTTGGGTTTCCTTATTTTCTTTTTGCCACAATGTCTTTCTACTACGGCTGACGTTCTTGTGGCATGTACCAGAGTCGGTAAGTTCCTTGACACCGAAGAAGAGGAAGTAAATGATCGTTATCATCAGTACGATGACCCACTGTCCAACGATGCTATCCAATTGAAGAAGGCAACCTTTGAATGGGAAATATTTGAGGATAAGAAGAAAGACGACTCCAAAGAAAATGAAAGCAGTCCTGCGTCCTCTAATATTAAACTAGAGTCAAAAAAAGACAAGTTCCAACTTAAAGGCGTGGACCTTACCATAAAGACGGGGGAATTTTTTGTCATTACCGGCAAAATTGGCACTGGTAAGAGTTCGTTACTTGAAGGAATCTCTGGATTCATGAAAACGAAAGAAGGTGAAGTCAATATTAATGGAAGCCTATTGTTTTCGGGACAGCCTTGGATACAAAATGCAACCATACGGGATAATATTACCTTTGGTCTCGAATATGAACCACAGTTTTACAACCAAGTTATATCGGCATGTTCCTTGCAAGACGACTTTGACAGCTTTACCGGAGGTGACTTGACAGAGGTTGGTGAGAAGGGGATAAACTATCAGGTGGTCAAAAGGCTCGAATCAATTTAGCCAGATCTGTCTATGCGAACAAGGACATTATTCTTATGGATGACTGTCTCAGTGCAGTTGATGCCAGGGTGGGAAAGCACATTGTGAGCGAATGTTTCCTCAAGTTGCTTGGACACAAGACTAGGGTTTTAGCAACCCATCAGCTTTCTTTGATCGCCTCTGCAAATAGAGTCGCATACTTGAACGGTGACGGAACAGTTGACGTTGGCACCTTTGAAGAATTAAAGATGACAAACACTGGGTTTGAAGAACTTCTTTTGAGCAGTATGAAGTCCATCAAAGATGAGGCTGACGATGTCGACAAAGAATCGGCTGCTGACGATATGGTCTCTATTGAAAAGATTTCCACTGGTAGCCAGTCGGATGTCAACCGGATTTCGCAAACACTAACCAAGAGAAGAGTTGGATCAAACGACGATCAGATATCTCTTCAATCTCACGAGTTTGAAGACAACTTGAAGAAGGGCAAACTTATCGTGAAGGAAGAACAGGCTGTCAACAGTCTTCGTTTCGAAGTGTACAAAACCTACTTGAAATTTGGAACAGGAAAGCTTGGAACGTTGGGGTTTTTCCTCATCTTTATTCCGATAATGGCTATCTCCACATTTGTTGATATTTTTACAAACACTTGGTTGTCTTTCTGGGTTTCACAGAAATTCCCCGGTCTTACTGGTGGTCAATACCAGGGCGTTTATGTCGTTCTTGTATTTCTGTGGCTCATATTTCTTACAGCTCAGTTTGTCACCCTTATTAGAATGACGACAAACGCATCGAAATTTTTGAATGTCATCTCGATCAAGAGAATTCTTCATGCACCTATGTCTTTCATAGATACAAACCCAATGGGAAGAATTATGAATCGTTTCACGAAAGATACTGATGCCTTGGATAATGAAATTAGTGACCAACTAAGACAATTTCTTTACTGCTTGGGTCGCTTCGTGGGAATTATCATCTTGAACATCATCTACTTGCCTTGGGTTGCCATTATGTTACCAATCATGGCCGCGGCATTCATTGCCCTCGCTAACTACTACCAGGCTTCGTGCAGAGAAGTTAGAAGAATTGAAGCCGTGCAACGCTCCTTCGTTTACAACAACTTTAATGAAGCTTTGAGTGGAAGTGCTACTGTCAAAGCATATCAAGCGGAAGCAAGATTATCCCAAAAGTGTGAAACTCATCTCGATAAGATGAACGAGGCTTCATACACCGTTTGGGCGTTGCAGAGGTTCCTCAATATCGGCCTTGACACTCTTGCGAACCTTGTGGCTCTTGTTATATCGTTGCTTTGTGTGAATCGTGTCTTTCAAATCAACGCAGCGACTGCTGGTTTACTTGTGAGTTACTCGCTCCAGTTGGGACCAGAATTGACACAAATTATTAGATCGTGGAGTATGCTTGAAAATGACATGAATTCGGTTGAGCGTTTGTGCCAGTATGCTCTTCATTTACCACAAGAGGCAGATCATGCTGAAGGCTCTGTGGCAGTTGATGCTTCATGGCCAGCTAATGGAGAAATTGAGTTCAAAAATGTTTCGTTTAGTTATCGTCAAGGATTACCCAAAGTTTTGAAAAACCTCACATTCAATATCAAGTCGGGAGAGCATATTGGTATCTGCGGCAGAACAGGAGCAGGAAAATCTTCCATCACGAATGCCTTGTACCGGTTGAACGAGCTTGCAGATGGAAAGGTTTTTATTGATGGTGTCGACACTTCAAAACTTGGCTTGAGTACCTTGAGATCCAATCTCTCTATTATACCACAAGACCCTGTTCTTTTCACTGGGTCTATTAAGAGAAACCTTGATCCGTTCAATGAGCATACGGACAATACTTTGTGGGACGCCCTTCGCAGGGCCGGCTTAATTGAAGAGTCTGTTCTTGAAGATGTAAAAGTACAGCAAAAAGACTTGGATGACGAATTACACAAGTTCCATTTAGATCAGGAGGTTGAGGAAGATGGAAAGAACTTTTCCTTAGGCGAAAGGCAATTGATAGCATTTGCGAGAGCGATGGTGAGAAACTCCAAGATTCTTATTCTTGATGAAGCAACTTCGTCTGTCGACTACGACACTGACAATAAGGTTCAACAGACCATTATGAATGAATTCAAGGACTGTACAATCTTGTGTATTGCTCACAGACTCAATACCATCATCAAGTATGACAGAATCTTGACGTTGGATAACGGTGAGGTGAGAGAGCTTGACACACCTCGAAACCTTTTCGATGTTCCGGATGGTATTTTCCGGGCAATGTGTCTCAAATCAGGAATTTCAGAGACTGACTTTTAACTCTTATACATATGTAATTGAATTTATGACTTATCGTGATTATTCATAGACTTAGGAAAGGGTCCGAGATCGGAAGATGCCAACCCTACACCAACTCCAGATTTGTAAGTGTGGCTAATATTGCTCAAGCTGACATTTGTAATCGGACTTTTTCTTTATAGATATTACAATGGGTCACAAGTATCACTTCGATGTTTCAATGTCATGTTCCGGTTGCTCTGGTGCCGTGAATAGAGTCTTAACAAAACTTGATGGTGTGAACAACGTTGAGATATCATTAGAAAAGCAGACTGTAGATGTCACTACAGCTGATAGCTTGGATTATGACACCGTGCATCAAACTATTTCCAAGACGGGCAAGAAAGTGAACGGTGGTGAAGTGGTGTTTTAATTATTTAGTATTTAACTTATGACGATTGCTGAATGAATACTAATCCTCGGCCATATTTCTGAATTCGATAATCTCTGTCACCAACTCGTCTCTGGCTTCGCTCTGTATAAACACAGCTTTGATCAAAGAGGTGAGTTCGTGGGTTTGTAGATCATAGAGTTCACCGTCGTAAAATCTTTCCTTGATTTCTTTGAGGTGGTTATTGATCAAAAAGACAACGTTGTCTAGCTTATGGAATGACTCCACGTTGTCTTTAGTATCATCAACTTGCTGCACGTTTGGCAATGTTATATTGTGTACCAATTCCACTATAGTGGATATTTTAACCGACTGGTACTCAGTAACTTCATCCATTCTGATAATTGAATTTGCGAGCCAATTGTTGATTAAATTCACCATGTCGATGACAACATCGTGAAACATCGACTTGTTTGTTTTCTGTAGGTCAGTTTCAAACAAGTCTTTAAACCAGTTGTTTATCTTACCCAATTGAGCCCAATTGGCCTCGTCAAGTTCGAAATTTTTGATATCTGTAGATGCTGCCACAAAATCGTCATGCTGCAAGTCGACAGCAACAACAAATTCAACTATTTGATTAGTGAATTTTAGCTTCAATTGGCTCCACAGGGTCTCGGCAAACTTAGTTAGCTCCTTGAATCCTAAGATATGGCCCATGTGTTGCAAGTCATTGTAGAGGAGAAACGTTTGCTCGATCGGTGGATAGTAGACCAACAGCTGTGACTGAATGAAAAGGGCCAAAACATTTAGGTTGTCACTGTTCGATTCTGATTTGAAGTCGTTGATTATCTGCTGTAATCTTGCAGGTACTTCACTGATAGTCATCAGAGTCGTCAGTGTTTGTTCAGTGTTAGACTTCTTGGGCACTTTGGGTGGCTCCTGTGGCTTGTCTTCATCGCCCCAGTCCCAATCGTCTTGTATTTCTTCGTCCCATCCGTCTTCGTTCCATTCTTCATCCCAGTTATCTTGCTCCCCTGACTTCTCGTCGTCTGGTTGCTTCTTTGTGCTGGGTACTTTTGCATTCGATATCTGATGCATTGCATCCTTAAAATCTGCAGAAAAGAAATCTCTGATTTTATCAATGAACCTGTCCTCGATCCATTCAAGATACAAATTTCTTAGTTTCTCGTGAATGTTTTGTGATGAGTTGAATGTGTTCCCAATCGACAAAGACCAGCCTGTCTCTCGAGCGACATTAACCAAGTTTACCAACTCGTTGGTCACAGACTTATCCTGTGCTTCTATAAAGGATTTGATGTTCTGTGATATCACTTGCATCAAGCTGTGTGAGATCTTGGACAGGAACACGTTACGAAGGTTCTGATTGTCGACAATGTCCACGAAACGAATGAAGTTCTCCATGGAGGTGAAGTACAGGGCCGAAAACCCAGACGTGTTTTTGTGAAGAGCAAGCGTCACGCTGTCTTGGGTACGTTGGATTTCCAGGGTATGGCTATTATCGCACAACTTGTCAAGCACTTCTTTGTCCCAGTATAGTTGTAGCTTTCTAATGTACGACTTGAAGGTGGTATCTAAGTTGAGCTCTGGAAATCTCTCAGGGATGTTTAGGAACTCAGAAAGAGTGTAGTGGCTTTCATCGGTGTTGTTGTGGAACACGCACAGCGTAGGAAAGAAGGACTGGAAAGTTATCAGCAATTGACTCACAACCTCTACTTTGAGATCAAAAAGTTCCTGCGCCACTACGCTTCTTATCACGAGCGACTTATCCAAGTGTGCGAGTCTCTTGTCGAGCTTGCTCAAGTTTGTCACGACTGACTCGAGATCATCTTTGTCGCAATGGTAGTCTTGTTCCTCCAACGGATTCAAACCCACCTTTATCTCTTGTAGAAGGTTTTTGATAACCCACAACTCATTCAATTGTTGTAGACTAGCATCAACAGCACTGCCTTTCTCTGTCAATTGCAATATGGTGTCATTCATCAAATCGGTGTTTTCTACCTCTTCGTCGTCGTCCACCACATACCTGAGATCGGGGTCAACAGACGTTTCAGACACCGTAATGCCATCCACTAGAGCTGATATCTCTGAATCTACATCGCTCAAGTGTGCGCGATTCTTGTCTAGTAGAACAGTGATTGCAGACATGGTAAAGTGTTGAGATTTCGTGTCGCATAAAACAGCGAACACCTCTACCTACGACAGCAGTAAGCAAAATAAATATACACTATCTACGTAATGACAAAGTAGTATTATGCTGGCACTGTAGTCAGAATCACAGCGGCCAGCTTAGATTAAGTCCTCGGTGATATCGTCGTCGATGTACTCGTCGTCCTTGTTCATTCTGTACACCGTCATTGCCATACTAGCAAAATTCAAGGTGCTCATGACCCAATCGGCTACCGGTACACCGTAGAGCTCGATGACGTTAAAAGCCAAGTCCATGAAATTACCAATGAGTTCGAGCACCAACATGGACTTGTCAAAACGCAAGTCTTTCAACACCTTTTCGTACTTGCGGAAGATATTGGATGAGTCTTGCGAATCCGCGTTCAACAACACCTTGGAGTTGTTGCTCTGTGACAAGATGTCGAGCTCCACACGCACCTTCCTTTCCTTGCGTATCACATTGAGAAGCTGCAGCACCGTCTTCCTGATCAAGAAGACCAATATAAGCACCCACAACTTGTTCGTATGCAGTAATACTTTCACCAAGCCTGCTGGGAAACCGGGAAGTTTCAGGAATAAGTGGAGATTGTCAAGTAAGTTGGCAAGCATTTCTAGCACTTCAATAAACACAAATTCGAGTTTTTTGAATGTAAACTTGGATCCAAAGTCGATTTTGCGGCGGTTTCTTCGACGTGGAGGGGCCTGGGGCTGGCTGGGTAAGTTGTACTTCTCGAAGAGAGGACAGACCAAGGGTTTAGGAGGCTGTGGGACTGGTAATGCCTGCTTACTCTTTGACTTTGTGGCCCCTAAACGCTTCCGTTCCAATACGTGGCGTTCTAAAGCTGCAAGGTTTTCCTTTGTGATTGATGTGTTGCCTCTACGCTGCTCCTCCTGGGCAATACCCAATATTTTATCCAAGAGAGCTTGTTTTTCTGGCAGAATAGTAGCCGTGGACGCCGTCTTGATAGCCATAAAGTGCATGAGGTTAGGACCGCGGTCATAGTGGGGAACGACACCCATGCACCAGCACCTAGATTACCTAGGCTGAGAATGGACCCACCACAGCGACTAGGGTGAGGCAGATGCGGTGGGTGCAAATATGGAAATATGGCGTGCATTCGGCATGTCAGCTGACAGGTATCTGGCGAGATCTCTGGTGTAAAAATAGAAGAGTGTGTGTTATGTATCTTGATTTCCAGAACATTCTTGCACAATGATGGCAGACATTTGATTCATGTTCCACTGCTCTCGTTATGTAGTTGTACCATTGCTTTTTTCTGGTGTCTGTTGCTCCTCTGCTCGTTTCCTATTGTCCACTCTTGCAGACCTTGCGTCAAAATGTGCACCCACTGCACCTGCAATTATAATCAAGTCCGAAACGGTCTCATCCGTAATGATCCCGGAATCAATTCAAGATTTTGCTATCACCAAATTGGTGCACCAGACGTGGGCGGGGACCTTCCGATGCAAGCCTCTGGCGGTGTTTCAGCCAAGAAATGAGGCTGAAGTTGCAGAATTGATCAATCAAGCTCGTCTTAATGGCAAGACCATCATGACCGTTGGCTCTGGACACTCGCCAAGTGACTTGACAATGACTTCGGAATGGCTCTGTAACTTGGACAAGATGAACAAGATTTTGAAAAAAGAAGAATTTTTCGGTCCTAAGAACGGCAATCCTTCCGAGAAGGAAGTCAAGTTTGTCGACTTGACGGTTGAAGCTGGTTGCAGAATTTACCAGTTGAATGAGTACTTAAAGGAGCACCAGCTTGCTATCCAAAACTTGGGCTCTATCAGTGAACAATCTATCGCTGGTCTTATTTCTACTGGTACTCATGGATCTTCCAAATATCATGGCTTGGTGTGTGAACAAGTGGTGTCGCTTACCATTATGAATCTGGAGGGCAAACCGATCGAATGCTCTTCGACTAAAAACCCAGAACTCTTTAAGGCGTCCTTGGTTTCCTTAGGCAAACTTGGTATCATAGTCAAGATGACCTTGAGAACTATTCCCCGTTACACCATCAAGTCAAAGCAGGAAGTGATCAACTTTTCAACCTTGATTAAGTTGTGGGATGAAATCTGGTTGGAAGCCGAATTCATCCGCATTTGGTGGTTCCCTTATACCCAAAAATGTATCTGCTGGAGAGCGTCCAAGTCTGACGAGCCATTGAGCGAGCCTCGTTCCTCGTGGTATGGTACTACCTTTGGCCGTTTCTTCTACGAGTCGTTGTTGTGGGTATCTGTTAACATTTGGCCAAGTCTCACTCCATGGGTAGAGAAGTTTGTATTCAAGAACCAATACGGACTGACTGAAACCATAGGTTTTGGCGACATTGCAGTACAAGACTCTGTGGAGGCTCTTAATATGGATTGTTTGTTTTCTCAGTTTGTCAACGAGTGGTCTGCTCCGTTGAACAATGGTGTTGATACCCTTCTTGCATTGGAGGCTGAAATTAAGGCTGCTGCCGAGAAAGGTAGCTACTACGTGCATGCCCCAATTGAAGTAAGATGTTCCAATGTTTCTTACTCCAATGAACCTTATGTCACGGACGATGGAGAACCTTCAGATTACCCACCACAGTCCTGGCTCGCCAAGAGAGACAGATTCAGCTCTGGACCAATCCCCGGAAACAACTTGAGACCTTTATTGGATAATTCCCCATACAATTTACCGTACGTCGGCAAGGAAGGAGCCTCGCCAATCACCAACGACAATTTGACGTTGTTTATCAACGCAACAATGTATCGTCCATTTGGCTCCAGCACTCCCACTAGAGAATGGTATCAGGTGTTTGAGAATATCTTGTCCACTGCTGATGGAAAGCCCCACTGGGCCAAAAATTTCATTGGTTTGAAAGGTGATCATGCTACCAATGAAAACACTGAGTATCAGTTGAAGTATGGAGGAAACGTTGAGAACACTATGTTGGGTTTTGATCCAGTCATGCAAAAATGGTTTGGAAAGGATTTGGAAACATACAATAAAGTTAGAAAGGAGATGGATCCTACGGGGGTGTTTATGAGTGGAAAGGAATGGATGGTGAGAAACGGACTCTTGCAAGAATAGTTATCGAGCGACATGGATATGCTAGTTTTATGAATAATATACATGCTACTTGAAAGGAGCTTTGATTGGGTCGATGACGGTACCTTGTTTGACGATGACACGAGGCATGGTGAGCTTCTGGTGAGTTTCACGAGAAGTCCATTCTTGACCCACTGGCATGCGTAACGATCTCTCGTATTGTTCACGAGACTCAAATGGAAATGGAACCCCCGACGATTGGTACTTCAAGTTCTTCTTGTTCACCTTCTCGTTTATGATTACATTCTTCTTCGTGCGGTCTTGTCTCTTGTCCTTTTGTACCACACCGTTGATCGTACGGACAACCTTATTCTTCTTTCTCTTGCGGTTTCCGCCAGCCCAGTCACCCCAGCCAGGTAGCGTTAAGTCTTCAACCTTGTCACCTTCATCTTTAATGACTTGTCTTTTCTCTGCTTCAAACTCTTGCATAACATCATCGCCAGCGAATGCTTCCTTGATCAAGTCACGCTGTTGGAACATGTGTGACTCGCCCTCGTCGAAATCTCCATTTTCCGTTCTCATCTGGATGGTGTCGTCAATGTCAATCAAGTTTTCAGATCCCTTTGGTGCGTTTGTTTTCTTATGCTTTGCAATCTTATGTGCGGACTTTGCCTGCTTTGTAGAGTCTTTGTCAACCGTGGAGACTTTGGTTGATTTGGCATGAGTGTTGGAGGTTGCAAGCCAAGGGTTGGACTCTTCGTCATCGGCCACTTGGCTAGTCTCAGTCTCTTTCTGAGGCACAACTTGCTTCACCTTAGCAGCTGGCTTGGAAGTCTTGCTAGACAATCTGCTTGTTAAATTATGAGCCTCATCATCTTCAATTTCAGAACGTAAAGTCTCGTTAAGTTCTGCATTAGCTGCACTTGCAGTTTGTGCTGCAGGGGTATATACTCTTCTTCCCTGGTTCTTTGAAATGCTAACGGATGACTGTTCTTCAGAGAGGTCATTCAAACCTTCTTCAAGTTTCCGAGTTTCCTCAATTTCTCTGAGGTTCTCTTTTCTCTTGCGTTCATCGGCTTCCTTCATGAAATCCATAGCCAAGACACCCTTTCCGAGCTTGGCTCTGTTTTCGTCGTCATTGTCTTCTTTTCCATATTCTTCCTCCATATCAGAGAGTCCAGAGTCACTCTGCTCACCCTCTTCGTGCCCAAGCTGCTTCGAACGAAGTCTCTCACCTTGTCTCAACATTTCTTCAAGGTCAGCTCTGTTCTCGGCGTCCTTGGAAAGACCACTCTTTATCATGGACTTGGCCCACAGGGACTGGGTCTTGTGCTTGAGAGTCATTCTTTCGCGTGACCTCTTCAAGTCCTGGTCTTCTTCGTCCTCCAGGCCCTCGACTAATTCTTGGTTCCGCAAACGATCCTTCTTGTGAACACGACGGTATGCCTTGGACTTTATCTTCTTGATTCTTTTTGATCTTTTCTCTTCTCTGAACATCAATTCTCTCATTAATCTAAGTTCGTTGGTTCTCTTCTTGACTTCTTCTGGCGAGAGCTTAGCCACGGCAATCTCCTCGAATGTGGCTTCCTTCTTGTCGTCCACAAGAGCAGACTGCTCCAACAAAGCGTGGACCTTTTGTTCTAACTCGGTTGTAGCTTCGCTGTCTCCTCTGAATGTCATAGCCGAATCGTTGTGCTTCACCTCGGGATTGAGTGGAAACTTCAACACCTCTGCTCTTCTGTTTTGCTGGACTGTGTCGTCCCACTTGCTAACTTCTTCGTTGGCAATCTCGTATGCAGCTTTTCTATCGTGACGCTTCTGTATGTTCACAGGAAGCGGGGTGGCAAGCGCTTTGGAACGAATGTCCTTCTCTGGCTCGTCTATCAAAATTGCATCTTTTGCAACGGAGGGATCCACTGCAGCGATCATATCGCTCAAGGAAAGCGTCTTCCCACCGGTGGGTAACGAATGGATATTTTCGTCTCTCGATTCTGTGATGAGACGCTTGCGCTGGGACTCGGGACGTTTAAGTTTGGAGGTGAGGGTTGCAAGAGTGGCAGACAACGGAGCTTTCGAGTCGTCTTCGTCGTCAGAAACTCCAAAGATGTCTTCTTCCTCTAGATCCAGTCCCTGTGCCAGCTCATCGTCGTTGTCTGAAGCGCTTTCACCTTCCAGACTTTCTGAAAGTCCGTCGTCTTCCATGCTATCTTGTTCGTCCAACACCACATCGTTCTTAGAACTTCTGGAGCCCTTACCCAGGTCCTGCTCATCCATATCCCATGCTTGAGACAATGTGACCCACTGGCTCTCGTCAACACTGCTGTAGCCCTCTTCGTCATCATCGCTCAGAAGCGATGCTTTTCCTTTCACTTTTTTGGCTTTAGCTTTGTCTCTAATTGTCTGTGAAAATTTCGAGTTGAGCACATCGTAGTCATCATCCGAGCCAAGAGCCTCGTCTGAGTCAAGCTCTTCGTCTTCAAAGTCTTCTTGCTCCCGGTTCAAAAACTTACTGGCATCCATGACACCATCAAACACGTCATTTTCGCTGTCGGAGTCATCGCCACCTTTCGAGCCTCTAGATTCGGCTCTCTGGGCAATCTGGAATGCATCGTGAGCCTTTCTGCTACTCCGGTTCTTCGAAGGCTTGCTCTTTTGTACCTTCTTACGAGCCATGATGTCTGTACGATTTGGAATTTTTTGAGATGCGATGAGCGATGGGTTGGTGCGCGGAGGTGGGTGGGGTTCAGTGATAACATAAAATACGTGCTACATTAATGCCACTATTCATTACAAAGCATCGAGTCTATCGTTGATCTCTTCCGCAGAGAGCTTTTTGAACCGTGGACCAGCAACGTCTGTTCCCAGGAATCCCAACGACTGCTGCTGAGGCTCGCTGACCACCGAGATGTCGAGGTTTTCTCCAGTAAGTTCTCCATCTACCGACTCCTTCAATGCGAGAAGCGCCACGTGGATAGCGTCGTCAAGCTCAAGGTTTTCGTTCCATCTCTTCTCTAAGAATGTTTTGGCCGACACCGACGACTTACCAATGGCGGTGGCCTTCCATGGGAAGTAACTTCCAGATGGGTCTACCTGGTAGAGCAGGAATGAGTCGGAATGGTGGTCGTATCCCCCCACCAACAAAGAAACTCCAAATGGTCTGATACCTCCGGATTGCGTGGACTCTTGCATCACCTTGGCTATTTCCTGCACCAAGATCTTGACGGGTGGATAGTCATTGTAGATTCTCTTGTAGTTTGTATGGGCAAGCTTTCTTGCCTTGTCCACCAACACACGGAAATCAGGACCCATACCTGAGTATGTCATGCCAATATCGGGGGTGATAAGCTCCACTTTGGAGTTTGTGTCATTTTTGAGAAGGACTGAGTTGGCCTTACGCTCGGTAGCAAGGACTATTCCGTTTCCTGATTTGATGGCAATGGCCGTGACACCTTGCTTCACTGCATTAAGAGCGTATTCGATCTGTACGAGCTTTCCACTGCGGTTAGTATTGATAAATGGTTCAGGGTCGCATCAGTGGCAATTTGAGAAATCACGAAAACAAAGTCATTGCGACTCAATCTAGTCTCAAGTACGCACTTTGGACCCCTACTTGTCCCTCTGGTACATACCTTGGCGAAAAGGTCGTCAACGAGAACGAGTACCGATCTGCCATTGTCGAATGTATTTCACCTCGTTCACCAAATTGCCTCCGGTTCGCGCCAGTCTCAACGTATCAGGTCATGTGACCGATCTCTATGATACCACTTGCAACTATTGAATATATTCTATAACATAACTCTACGTCTACTCGTCTTCATCGTCAGTGTCCACTGGCTTTGGAGTGCCCTTAGGACTACTCAACCACTCGATGTGACGCAAACGTCTCCTTTCGGCCTGAAGCTTTTTCTCGTTTCTCGTCATCTTCTTCTTACGAGTTCTAACCTTGATGTTAGCAGGCGAGTCATCGTCATCAGCTCTCTTTGGTGCTGGTGATGATGGTGCTGGCGAGCTCTCCTTGCTGGTGTCCTCATCAAAACGAGCACTGTCGACAGCAGCATGTCCTTTCCGGATCATCTCACCATTCTCGATGTGCCATTGTTCAGGACAAAGGGCTCCAACAAACTCGTTGTTGTGGGAAATCATAACGACACCTCCGGCCCAGTCTCTGATGGCAACTGCCAACCCTCCTAACGAGTCTCTGTCCAAATAATTAGTAGGCTCATCAAGGACAAGCAAGTGAGGGTTGTTCCACATGGCTCCGGCAATGACAACCTTGACCAATTGTCCACCGGAAAGCGAGCCCATAGGCGTGTGGTCAGCAATGTCACCGTCCAATCCGACATCCTCAAAGTGCTTGCGGATAACACTAGGAGTCAACTCACGGTAACCCAAACCTTCTCTGGAAGCCTCGTGGTCGTCGAACTTTTGAACCAACTTGTCAAACCCGTGTTGGAGCAAGATCTCTCTGGAAACCCAAGAGTTGTACTTGGGGAGCCAGTGCTTCCACTTGATTTCGTACTGGAACGACTTCTTCAACTTTTGTCTACCAACAACCGCCTCAATGGCTCTCTTTCCTCTGCCATCATCAACGTCAATTTCCTTGGCCATTTGCTCCTTCTCCTCATCGGAAATCTTACGAGATTCCTTCAACAAAACCTCACGATCGTCACCAAACTTGTATCTCCATTGCAAGTATTGGTTAGCAGTCTTTTCCTTGTGCTGCTCAACGTGCTGCAAAGCATGCTGGGCAATGTAACCCACTCTGAGATTGGGGTGCTTCTCAACCGATCCCTCGTTAGGAATGGTCTCTCCTGTCAACAACTTGATAAGCGTAGACTTACCTGCTCCGTTAGGACCAAGAATAGCAACTCTGGAAGACAATGAAAGAGAACAGGACACATTGACCAAAGATGGCTTTGGAGCATTAGGGTATTGGAATGTCACATTCGACATACGGGCAACAGCACGGGTATTGGACTTGACACCGGTCAAGATTCCGGGAGGTGGGAAGGCCATCTTCACCACACTGTCAGTCAATGTGTAGTATGACTTGCCTTCTGGCTTCACCTTGACGAACTCAGAAAGGTTACCCTTGTAATATGCCAATTTCTTGTTCTCGTAATGGATAATATCAGTACAAACAGCATCCAAGAATCCGGAATCGTGCGACACGATCAAGGAAGTGATGTTTGTGTTCTCCACGAGGTAGTCTTGAAGCCATTGAACGTTCTTGACATCCAAATGATTAGTAGGTTCATCCAACAACAAGACGTCAGCCTTCATCAACATGGCTCTAGCCAACTCCAACTTCATTTTCCAACCACCAGACAAGGAGCCAACATTTTGTTGAAGTCTCTCTTCAGGGAAGTCGACAGCAAGGAGGGCCTTGGAGATATCTTCACGCTCAACTTGAGCCAAATCAGGATCGGAAGCGATAAAGCTCACCAAGTCCATGTCTCCCTCTTCGCCTTGCAACTTATGTTCGACGAAACATGTACGAACTTCTTCGGGAGAAGGAAATCCTTCGAGCTGTCCCTTGGCAATTGCTCTCATTAAGGTGGACTTACCAGCACCGTTACGACCACAGAGACCGTATCTGTGACCCTTCAACAATCTGAGATTAGTTTTGTTCAACAACATACGAGACCCATATGCCAAGGAGAAGTCGGCATTCACAATCTCCACCGCACCTTCTTCGTCGTCGTACTCAGGGCCCAATTCAGGAGTGAACACTTCACGCAAGTGACTAACAACAGCGTCTGCATATTCCTCCTTCTTGTCTGACTCGATGGCCATCAACAAGTAGTCCTTCAAGCGCTTCCAGTCATTGACGTTGGCGTCAATCTCTACAACCTTGGAAAGATATTCACCGACAATCTCGTCGTCAAGTTTCAAAGAATCGGCAACGTCTTTCACAGACTCGGGAACCTTGACGAGAATATCTTTCGCCTGTTCAATATTAATTCTTCCGTGGAACTTTCCGTCGGTTTGTTCACTCTCTGCGTCCTTAAGAACCTGGAGAGCCTTGGCACCAAGTTCTCTGACTTCGGGCAAAGAGGCATTGTCGACAACCTTCTTTACACCTGGCAACAAGATTGGAATGAACAGGTCAATTTCACGCTTATTATTCACCAATCTGGTCAAGTTCTCGGTGACGGTGACTGTTTGACGCAATTGATCATTAGATGAGGACGACATCTTCAACGATTTGTCCAAGATGGGAACCAAAAGCGACAATGCAGGCTCGGTGACTTCCGCAACGAAAGTGACTGAGGAAAGGTTTTTGATGCACTCTGGAACTTTAGCGGGGTTGGCCAATGTCTCGACGATAAGATCGTACTTGTTCTGCAAGTCCAAGTTATCCAAGACTTTGACAAATTTTTTGAGAACAGTCAATCCACGCTTCGAAAGTTCTGGCTTAAAGTCAGTTGCAAGATCGGTGAGAATAGGCACGGCTCTGATAAATGTCATTTCGAGGATGTCAGCGGGCACCTCATCGATGAGTTTTTCGAAATGACCAAGCGCACCCAACTTAGAGTTCCACTTGGCAGATGAAGACAAGTAGTTGAGGAACTCATCGAGAACAATAGAACCTAATGCTTGAACAGGGAAGTCGCCGTACAAAGCATCGGCAGCCTGCTTGGCGGCTCTGACACAGTTCTTGTCTTTGTCAGCATAAGCGTCGAAACAGGTTTTGAAGAATTGAACCAAGTATGCCTCTTGTGGAGTCTTGCCACCAAAACGGATAGCCAATTGTTGCACAAGCACCAAGGCGGCTTCACGGACAGCAGGCGAGTTCTTGGGCTTGGCGAAAGACTTCAAGACCTCGAACAATTTCCACTCATTAACCTTTTCCGCGCCCTCCTTTTCGATGTGAGACACAATCTCGTCAATTTCAGCCTTTCCTTCTGTAACCTTTGAGATCCTCTCCAAGCTCTGGAGATGTTCGCTGATAGGAGTATTGATTATGTTGAGCCTGTCCAAAGCAGTGTTCAAAGACGATAATGATGCAGTAGAGGAGTTTGGAGCGGGAGACATTGGAGTAGCAGTGCCGCTGGTTGGAACACTCTCAGGCAAAAAGGAGTTGTTTCCCTGCTGGTATCCCTGCTGGTATCCCTGGTAGCCTTGTTGGTACTGGTAACCATGGATGTATTGATCTTGCTGGAACTGGGCATTCTGGCTGGGAACGAAATTCTGGTTACTATATCTATAACCGTAAGCAGAATTCTGCTGCTGTGACTGCTTCTGCAGCTTCAAGAAATCCTCAAACGATTGCTTGGACATTGGAAGCAGCTAGTGAAACACAAAAATTCTCTAGAAAAATTAAAAGCCGAGAGGGCCACATGGTATGCAGGGAAGCGATGAGATTAGTATTGAATGAGCTATTCTATGTCATAAAAGTCGAAAGTGTCGCCAGTGACCACGATTCGCTTGCCTATTCTCTGTAACGTCCCACTAGCAGCAATGGATGAACTGAGCTCATGTGCGTTCTCATATACCTCGAGTTGGTCCTCAAGCAATTTGTAGATTGCGAATTCTTGTGCGGTTGCAACCACCGCAATTTGGAGACTTTCGGGCTTGTTAGCCACATTGAATGTGAGCTTTTTCGTTAAGAATTCTTCTTTGGAGCAGTCATACACTTTTATCTGAAGCGTTTGGCTAGAATACTCCGGCACAAGCAACATGTTCTTGTCAAAGTAATTGCGCCCATGAATACCATAAGCAAATACGTCACTCTGGACGAGTAGCTTGTATGAGCATGGCTCTAGCTCAAGTTTGACAATCGACAGTCCCAACCTGAAGATGAGCTCGTTTTGGTTTTCCGTCCAGTGGACTGCCTCAAACGAGTGGGAAGCGTTCGCACGCACAGTGGTGAAGAATTCTCGGTCAAAAGATTTCTGTCTCGTGAGTGATTCCTCCTTGATGTTGTAGATGTTGAGTACCGGTTTCGAGCTTGTCAGGATTCCATTTATCGCCAATAAGACCGTTTCGTCTTCAACAGCCACATCCGAAGAAATGACTCTGTTGTAATCGTCCTTGATGCCATCGTAGTCCACCGTGTCTAGAAGACCCAGCTCGTCCAATGTTAGGACCTTGACTGCTCCGTTGTCTTGAACTACAAGTAGGCGATATGGGTCGGTGTCGATGCAGAATATGTCTACCGCAGGGCTCTCCAACTGGGGGATGTTGACGGAGAGGGTGGGGGCCGCGTCGACGGTGGTGATATTAATACTCTGAGATCCCTTGTCATTCAAGAGGGACACCACACATTCGTGTGGGTCGCAGAAGAATGACTTGGCAGTGCTTGGAATCTGCACACTTTGGGTTTGCGTTAACTTGCGTGATTCGTTCCGGTTCAGGTCCACCAGACCGTCTAGCTCTAGCGGGTCCTCCTCTAGCACCACGGTCTCGGCATCGCTCTCTGTCTCAGACGAGAGTAATGTTTTTGACTTTGTTTCTGAGTTTACCGCTGTGAGGGAGCCGTTTCCCTTGCCTCTCAGGACACTTCCGTTGTCTGTCTTGATGGGGCTCGTTCTGCCGGACTTACTTGGCTCATTGGTTGCCTTGTTGGTACTCAGCTCTGGCTTGTTGTCGCTTGTTGCTTCTGCTGCGGCTTTTGGTGCCGGCTTGTCTTCTGGTGGAGGCTTTTTGATAGGAATGTCTTCCAAGTAGTGGGCAAACACCGACAGTTTAGGTTTCTGTACCGGCTTATCGGCAAATGTAAAGTCGTCAAGCTTTCCCGACAAGTCACTGTCGGTGCCAAAGAGTTCCTCAAACTCGTTTTCGCCCTCATCGGCCCCGGGAAGGTTCAAGTACGAGGCGTTGGAAGGTACGGGAGACTTCAACAACTGCACCACCTCGTGCATGGAAGCCGTGAGCTGGTTGCGTGCGTCCCGAATGATATCGAGGTCCACATAGGGGATCTTTGGTGTGCTGGCGACCGCCGAGTCCGACTCGTGCGCCTCCAGGGCGCCGGCCAGAGTTTTCAACTTTTGTTCCAACTCGGCTATGCGTAACTTCTGGTGTTCGTTGATGTATTTGAGAGAGTTGATCTGGCCCTCAAGCTCCACAATCTTGTACTTCATCTCGGAACGTTCGAGATTTGTCATTATTTTGAACCGTTCCAAGTTGGTAAATTCCGACGTGAGGTAGTTGATCACGCCCGGCAAAGTGTAGTTGGCAACTGGCGGCGGTGTGGGTTGTTGTTGGCGTTGCTGTGGTGTTTGGAATGAAGCCGGTGGCTGTGGTTGTTGTCCCGGCCATTGCGAATATTTTTGCCCGTTGGGAGCTTTGGAATGGGGCCGAGGATCACTCATGCTAAGGACAAGTTTTGTATTGTGATCTGGCGTCTGGGGTGCGATGGTGCAGGGCGGTGAGAAGAGGGTTTGCGGCGAGGACGAGAGATATAAATAGGGAGTATATAGAGTATATATATGGATTAGTGGGACTTTGTACCGTGCTATCACTCGTGTGAGTTGTCGCTCGGTTGTTGCGAGTCTTCTTCGTTTTTTATTTTTCACTTTACTTTTTACATTTTTCCTTTTTCTGTTCTCCTACTTTACGCTGTATATTATGTCGTATTCGAGAGAAACCTCTCACCTCTTCCTACTCTACTTCTTGATCCAGTCGTTCAAGCCTGCTCTATTTCTGGCAATCTCAATGGCGTAGAACTGGATCCTCACCACAAAGATGGTTCCCTCCTGGCTGTACTCGTCACTGGCCTTGGTTCTCAAAAGGGTTCCAAAGTTGTAGTCTTCAATCTCGTTGAACTTTTCACAGAACTTTCTCCATCTCTCCTTGCCGCTCTTGCTCTTCATGTCCTCCTCGTTGATAGCAGCCACTGATTCAGGAGTGGCGTACTCAGGAAAATCCTCCTTCAATTGCTGGTAGATGTCGTCATCGTGCTGGGTGAGCTTGAGCTTGGATCCGGGGATTTTTTCCAAAAGCGAAAAGTAGGTTTCGGCCTGCATGACTGCCTTGACGGCAAACTGCTTCTCGATGTCCTCCAAGTTGTCGGCTTGCTCTGCGTCAAAACTCATGGTGATGAGACGGAAAACGGCGATGCAAAATCACGATGGGCTTCTATTATTATATGCAGGCTATACCGCTCCGTTGCAGCGTCCACTAGGTTCTTCTACTAGGTTCTGGATTTGGTTCCGAATTTGTTTGGAACAATGTAGACGCTTCAAAGCGACGCCTTTGGCTTCCATTCGTCGAGTATCCACTGTGCTTCTCTTTGTCCGCTCATGTAGGCCCCGTGGACACAGCCAGCGCCGTCCACAGCCGTGTGCTCGCCAGCGAAACGAACCCTCTCATCGCCGGGACCGTAACCGGGATCAATTCCTAGGAAGTGGTTTATTCCCTCAGCTTCGTCGCCGGGGTATAATGCGACGTATGACCCACGGGCGTATGGGTTCTGGGTCCAGGGACTGGTGATAGTATTGATAGGGTCGGGCACCTCTGTCTTGGAAGTGGCAAGCTTGGAGAGCATGGGCTTGAAGTACGTCCAGGCTTTGTCGGGGTTCGCTTCCAAGTAGTTGGTGAGAGGTGACTGCGTCAAGAGCACAAGACTGGCACGCGGGTTTTCGTGGTGGACAGCAGCATAGTTGACCGCAAAAGTAGGGTAGCTGAAAGGAGCAGGAAGCTCGTGGAGCGGCTCCTTGGTGTTTTTCGCGTCTGGCTTGGGGAGAATTAGGAACCTGTCTTCGTTCGCGGGCCACCACACGGTGTCAAACTCCAAGATAACCTTGCCGAGTGCACCAAAGTGCATAGCATCCAAAGCACTAGACATCTTTTGGGGAAGTGGAGGGGTCCACTGGATGGCGTACGGATGGCCAGACTCGAGCTTGAGAATACTCAAGGGCGTGGACACCACCACGTAGCGTGTCCGCAACCGCAAGCCGGATGTAGTCTCCACCACCACGTACGCCGGGTTGGAGGTGTCAATAGACTTGACCTGCTGGTTCTTCTTTATGGTGCCATCGGGGAGACCCGCGGCCAACTTGTTGATGACAAACTCGTAGCCCAACTTGTTGTAGAGGTTGCGGCCGTGGTGGTCCATGACGCAGAACTTGGCGCTGATCTGGTCCCACGAAAGACCGTCCCAGAGCTCGTAGTAGCGCATGAACCGCTCGCAGTACTGTTTCTGCTCCGGGGTTAACCGGGCTGCGTACTTGGCGACGAACCTGGCCACGATCTGCTGCAACGACATGTCGTCGGTGCCGAGATTTTCGAAAAAGTGGATCTCGATAAACTTCTCCATTTCCTCCACCACGCGGTTGATCTTGAGGCTCTGCATGTCCAACGGGCCGTCTGTCTCCTCGGCGTACACGGCGATGTCCTTGTCGTCGTAGTAGCCGTCGGTGTCCCAGTTGAAGCTGCCGTCGGCTAGCGCCTCGTCGAGCACCACGTTGGTGAGACTGTCGTGGAACCAGGCCGCACCCAAGTCGTAGGTGTAGCCTAGCTGCGACAGCGATGCGTCGGTGAGGATGCGGCCGCCGATACGGTCCTGGGCCTCCAACACCACCACGTCGTCAGCGGACAATTTGTTCAGCTCGCTGTGCAAAAGGGCGTGGGCACACTTGAGTCCGGACACACCGGCACCCACCACGCACACACTAGCGTCCACTAGCGTCATGTCCGGCATTGGCAAACCTGGGGCTAAATACACGTACACGTACTGGTACTGGTACACGTACAGCAGACGGGGCTCGGATTCCTGGCTCGCTCAATCGGGAAGCTCCATACGATGCGGCGCACTAGAGCCCAAGGCCCCGTCTCACGTGTGCTCTCACCTGGCGGTCAAACTCGTCCCGGTGGTCTCGCCAGAGCTTGCAGGCGTCGATGTTGGCGCCGCTCTCGGGATTGGGCTCTGCGAGCATCGACACCACACTGAGTAGAATCTTCTCGATGCTTTGCACCGGCGACCACCGTTCCTCGGGCCGTTCGTAGTGGTTGGGATCTTCGCCTGGAGCGTGTAGAATGGAGATGCAAACGGTGCCGTCCGGGTAGACGTTCGGGTGGAGAAGCGGCGGGTCGAACTTGAGCACGGGAGGACTAAGGGGGTAGTCTTTCGGGAACTCAAGGATCGCGGGGAACACGCCGTTCTCGTAGGGCGTGTCTACGGGGCCCTCGAGGAGACATTCCCACTTGTAAAGGTCGTTTTCGGACACGGGGCCGGCAACTATGCCGTCTGGCGGGTCCCGGGAGAGCTGCTGGAACTCCTTGAGGAGTCTACGTTGGGCAGTGGTACGTGGCATGTGCGAATCAGAGGAGCCTGTGGATCGGAAATGCGAAAGTGACACCTCGAGAATGGAAGGTGCTGGAAGGGGTGCGCACAGGGAAACCCGGAACCATGCCAAATGCGAAATGCGAATGCCAAATGCGAATGCGAAATGCGAAATAGCGAGAAATCCGGTGTCGCACCCACCGTTGGCCCGGTGGCCTCGCTAGTCGCGCCCGCAACGCGCCCGCAAAAATGTCGTCCTCCTCCCTAGATCTCTCGTGTGCGCCCCGCTCCCGCCTGCACGCGGCCCACCCTCACCACGGTCGCGGCCACCACGCCGTCTTGTAATCGTGGCTTTTCATTATGCAACCGTTGGTAGCCAGAGTAAAAAATGTGTTGAGCGGCGACTCTGTGGTGCTCGTGCCCGCCAAGACGAACCAGGTGCCTGCCCCGGAGAGAATACTCACCCTCTCCAACGTGCGTGGTGATTCGTACCCGGCCAAAGAGTACTTGAGACTGCTTTTGATCGGCAAGGATATCAAGTTTACGGTGCTCTACAAGACCCCCAGCGGCAGGGAGTTCGGTGACTTGCATGCGCCCGTGTTCGACTCTCTCATCGCCCACCTTTTGGAGAAGGGCTTGGTCAAACTCAAGGAAAACGACTCCGACAGTGTTCCCGAACTTGTCGCTCTTGAGACCAAGGCCCGTACCGCGGGCTTGGGCGTCTGGGGAACGGAAACCCCCGTCTCTACCGTCGAATTGACCCCGGAGATCAAGGAAAAGTCCCAGAAAACCCCCATTTCCACCATTGTTGAAAAGGTGATTTCGGGCGACAGAGTGATGGCCCGGATCATTATCAACAAATCCCAGCATGTGGTCACCCCGCTTTTGCTTGCCGGTATTCGCTCCCAGCGTACTGACGACGAAAGCGCCAACAAAAAGGTGGCACACGAGGCCAAGGCATTCGTGGAGGATAAGCTCTTGACAACTACGGCTGCCATCAAGGTTTCGGTAGTGGGAGAAAGTCAGAATGGCGTGCCAGTGGCTCTTTTCCACCACCCTTCCGGCAACAGCATCCACGAAAAGTTGCTCGAAAACGGCTGGGCCGAAATTGTCGACTGGCAGCTGCCGCTTCTTGGCTCCGCGGTCATGGGCCAGTTGAGAAAGGCCGAGCAGACAGCCAAGGCTCTCGGAAAGGGACTCCATGCAGCACTCAAGCCCAAGGCTGCCGCCGCCACTGGAGGCACCTCGAAGTCGCTTCGTCCAGGCTTAACTGTGGAGAATGTAACCGTGGCCAAGGTGGTTGGTGCTGACACCATTGTCGTGCGTCTTCCCTCTGACGAGGAATTGACGGTTCAACTCGCTTCTGTCAGAGCACCCCGTCCGCTGGATTCCACCATAACCACCAACTCTCAGTTGCAGCAGTCTTTGGTCAGCTCTGCTAGGGAGTTCGTGAGACATTACGCCATTGGCAAGAATGCCGTCATGCACATCGATGCCCTCAGAGCTGCTAACAAGGAGCTCGGCTTCGACAGCCGCTTCCTCGTCAGACTTGCGGTCAATGGTAACGACTTGTCAGAAGTGGTCGTCAAGAACGGATGGGCTACTGTCATCAGACATAACAAGGCTACTTCGGGAGAAAGAGCATTGAACTGGGACAAGTTGATTGAGCTCGAAGAAGAGCAGAAGAAATTGGGCAAGAAGGGTATTTTTTTCACCGGAGACATCTCCAAGGTTGTCACGGTCAGTCCTAGAATCGTTGACGCCTCTGAGAATGTGACTAAAGCCAAGACCTTCTTGACCGGATTCAAGCAAAAGGGAAGAATCTCTGCTGGCTACTATGTCGAGTTTATCTCGTCTGTCAACAGAGTCAAGCTTTTCAACCCCAAGGAGGGCACCAAGTTGACTTTGGTTCTTGGTGGCTTGACCAACAATAAGGACAATTCCTACGCCGAGGCCGGACTCAAGTTCATGAACAAAAAGTTCTTGCAGCGTCCAGTTGAGTTCGAGATCTACGACACCGACAAGGTGGGTAGTTTCATTGGTAATCTTTTCGCCAACGCAAAGGCTCTCGCGCCAGTGCAGGTTACCCTCTTGGAGCAAGGTCTCGTGGCGACCCACGAGATTTCTCTCCGTTCCAACAAGTTTGGTGCTGAGATGGAAAAGGCAGAGGAAGAAGCCAAGAACAACAAAAAGGGCACTTGGTCCAACTACGACGCTGCTGCAGAAAAGGCCCAGTTGGAAGCCAACACTGCAAGACTCAACTTCTTGACGTTGGAAGCTACCAAACCAAAGTTCTTTGACATTGAAGTCACTGATATTGATTCTAAGGGAGTCATCTCGTTCCAAAAATTGGACGCTGAGACTGAAAGCCGGTTTACCGCTTTCAAGAAGAAGTTCAGTGATTTCCATGCACAGACACCTAGTGCCAGCGAGAGTTCTGTAGACTTGCCCCACAACTTGGGCCGTGCACCCAAGAAGAATGAATTGGTTTCTGCCAAGTTTTCTGAGAACGGCAAATACTACAGGGCCAAGGTTGTGTCGTTTGACCGTCCTAGCGGCAAGTATGAAGTGAAGCACATTGACTTTGGTAACATTGACAAGGTTGCTTCGAGTGGCTTGCGGTCGCTTCCCGTCCAGTTTGGCATTGCCCAATACCCTGCATTCGCCAGCACCACTAGATTGCACGGGTTGGTTCTTCCTCCCAGCAAGCCCACCGACTACCTCACTGACGCTTTATTCGCTTTGGAAGATCTTGCATTTGACAGAAAGTTGGTTTTGAGTGCTGTGGCCTCGACAGAGCCCGGAGTGGACTTTGACGGTATTATCTACGATTCCGAGCAGTCGCTCAAGGATGCTTCGTACACCATCAACAAGCAACTCGTTGCTGACGGATGGGCCTTGGTGGACAAGGAACGCAAGGACCATCCACACGTAAAGGACATTTACCAAGGGTTGTTGGCTAGCCAGGAGAGTGCTAGAAGTGGACATGTTGGGTGCTGGGAGTTTGGAGACATTACATTTGATGAGGATGCAGAGTTGTAAGTAGGAGCCAGCTGCAAAAGGTGCAAATGTAAATAGCAAGTAGCTGAGCAAATGCAAAATTACTGAAGCATTGTGTAGGTTGAAGGAAATCGAGACTGGTACCGAAATTGACCTGTTTGGTTCTAAATACCAGATTCATCCGTAGATCAAATAATCTGTGCAAACTGAAAAATTCGTGAAATCTGCAAAAATCTCCATTTGCACAATGTGAACATGCAAATGCAACATTCCTACCAATTAGCCATATCTACATCAAAAGTTAGTACTGCCCCCATCTAGATCCGTATATCCCTTTCCCAACCTACACTATACACAGCCCGTAGGTACACGTCGTACCGAGAGCCGTGCAGCTTCTGCCATGTTCTGCGACATTCTAGCTCGGACTCTTATCGTGGCCGGGTAACACACCAGCCAACCGTGAATTTTCAACAGCGCGGCAAATCTCGTTGCAAACCACACCTCCACCATGAATCCGGCTGTCAGTAACTTGGTTGTCATGCTTGTCATGATGCAACTCGCAAGAAAAATAAACTTCGAGGACCCAGACATCCTCTTCTACGTTCGTGTGGGTTACTTGACTTGTCAGGCTGTGGCATTCCTCATCTACATCGTCACCAGAGCCAAGATCAACGCTAAGAACGATTTGACAACTCTCAAATACGTTGAGCCAGCCAACCCACTCGGAGGTGCTGCCGAGGAGAAGGCTGTTGTGACCACCGTCAAGGATTACGACTTGCAACAGGTCAACACCCAGATCAGGGGAATCTTCACTTCTTTGGCCATGATGGGTTTCATGCACATCTACATGAAGTACACCAACCCATTGTTCATGCAGTCGGTGACTGCCGTCAAGTCTGCCTGCGAGTCGAACATTGTCAAGATCCATCTTTTCGGATCCCCAGCCTCCGGTGACTTGAAGAGACCATTCAAGGCTGCTCCAGGTTTCATGCAAGCTTTGTCTGGCGGTGCCCAGGATGTCAAGACCGACAAGAACTCGGTCGAGGCCGCTGAGAGAAGCGGTGCCGGCGGCATCAAGGAGGATTAGATAGACTTGTTATGTACTAGTATTTACCAAAATGCACTCTTGGTTCTTGCCCCGGCAAAAACTGATGAGATCCAACAACTTGGCACTGATCACCATCTCCTCCACCTTCCACGAGCCGGTGCCGTAGATCTCGGGGACCAACTCGGAGAGGGGGATAATCAAGCCCTGGTACAACTCTTTGTACTGAACCACCTCGGTGGCACTGACGGTGGTGGAGGACTTCAACTTGATAAACGCATCGTGCACCCACTCTGGCAAAAAGTTGTCTTCCTCGTCGTCGCTCAGCTTTATGTATTCGTTTCTGTTGAAGCATCGTATCAACCAGAGGAGCCAGCACTGGTCCTGGAGCTGGTTCTCCACCAATGTATCGTAGGAGGTAACGCCTAGGGCGACCATAAGCGATTGCTGGAACTTGAGGTCGTTCTTGTAAACCGTCTTTAGCGAGATAAGTTTGCGCTTGACTTCGGGGTCCGCCAACATCTCCTTTTCAATATGCTTGATTTCTTTGACGCACGAGTTGAGTATCGCCTTTTGCGAGTCGACATAGATTTTGATATTCTTGTAGTTTTCATTACCGCTCGCAGGAACTTTGGGCGCTGTATGTGCAGCAGCTTTCGCCTCTATAGCGTTCCGAAGCTGGTTGAGCCCTGCAAGTTTCATCCTCAACGACCAATCTGTGTCCAAGTCATTCTTGACGAGAGCTTGGAAAAGACGGATCAAGTCGGGCGGAACAAAATCCTTCTTGAGGAAGTAAAGCCCCTCATCAGTCTGGTTATCTTTCTCGGATATCGATGCTGCTGCTAAACTCTCCACCACAGAGTGAGTGTGGTCCTCGAGTTGCGGCAAACGAATCCCCATTGCCAGCAATTGCGGCAACAATGCAGCGGGAACTTTGATTTTCAAAGCAGACACATCTGCAGAGTTCTTCTCAAGACAGAAGCCATATGCCAAGAGCAATTCCTCGTTGCCCTTCATACCATAGTTGTTGAACAATTGAGCCTTTGGTGTGGCCTCGTCGCACTTCAACACAAAATAACCACGGTTATCTTTCTGTTCTAGTCCCCATTCTACGTGTGAGGATGGCAGGTGGTTCAAGAGATCCACCACTGGTAAAAGCATAGTGTCGTCCTTTTTCACGTCCCAGTCGAGGGCATCTGCAATCAAGTAGGCAGGAAACGCCCTGGACTTGAGAATAAGGGAAGCCCAGAGGAAGTTGGGAAAACTGGTCCAGTTAGCAGGGTCCTCGTTGGTCACAAAGTATGCATATGTATCCTCATCCGTGTAGAACTTTGACTCGTAGTAGTATTTCATGTTCACGTAATGCTCAGTGGGCTTCTCAACCAGGTCAGGTAGTTCACTAATAATCTTCCACCATTCTTCTATCATGTAGTGAACATTCTCCTTCAATGAGCTGCCCAAGTTGGTACCTTTGAGGTACTTTTTGGTCTCTGCATCCCAGCAATATGGTGTGTTCATCTGTTGGAGAGTGGGAAGGCATGCGAGATACTCTTTAAACTTCGATTGGTCCACATTTGCTCTTTCACGAGCCAAACACAACTTGAAGAAAGTGTTGGTGCTTGCCCCTTTGTCCTTCAAACTGGACAAATCTGCCCCGAAAGTCAGGACAGCCGTGCCAGCCGTGATGGCCAATTCTACCGGGAAACGAATAACTGGTTTCTCTGTAGCGCTGCCAGTCCAAAAGCCTCCCGTATTGTTCTTATCCACACTCCGAAACTCGATGCCATCGCTGAGCTCCAAGCCGTTTGTTTTGGCCCAGTTGACCAATTGGGAAACCATGGTCAAAATCGCTGCAGAGTAGATTTCGCACCACTCATTGCGATTTTCATCAAATACAAGTATGCTCAGAATCAGCTCACGCAGACTTCAGCACCTTAGAGGTTTCCAGGGATACAGAAACTTGACATTCAGTCACTTAAGGCTCCAGCAAGCAGGAAAGACCCCTAGTGAGGAGCCCAAACCTGCCTCAGCCGCTGGCTCATCTCCGTCCGCAGGAGCCACAGAAGCTAAACCCAAAAAGCGTCCTCTAAGCAGAGTGGCTATAGGTGGCTCGCAGACCACCGACAGAAAGTACGCAGAGAGCAACAGTATAGAGTTTGCTGCGTGGAAAGCAGTGCTTTTACTTGTCACGCTTGGAGGTGGTGTCACCTATTGGTTCTCGAGAGAGAAGGAAAGACTAAGAATCCAGAAAGAAGTGGAGTCGAAGCGGGGCCACGGCAAACCGTTGATTGGAGGACCCTTTGACCTCATCGACACCGAAGGCAAACAATTCACCCACAAAAACTTGATCAATGACGAAAAGAAGTTTTCGATTGTCTACTTTGGTTTCACCCACTGTCCAGATGTGTGTCCCGATGAGCTCGACAAGTTGGGAGAAATGCTCGACGACCTCAAGAAGAAGAACATTGAGTTACAGCCAATTTTTATCACTTGTGACCCCGCCAGAGATACACCCGACATTATTAAGCTCTACTTGGAAGACTTCCACCCTTCCATTGTCGGCCTTACAGGAACCTACGAGAAGATCAAACTGGCGTGCAAGAAGTACCGTGTGTACTTCTCCACTCCTCCCGACGTGAAACCAGGTCAGGACTACTTGGTTGACCATTCCATCTTCTTCTACCTCATGGATAGCGAGGGTAACTTTGTGGACGTGATAGGAAGAGAGGTCACTGCTGAGGAAGGTGTCGAGAAGATTAAGAAGCATATCGATGCATTTATCCCTCAGACTGAAAGAGACGCCCGCCAATCGTCGTGGCTCTCATTCTTGTACAAATGATCTAAACATTGAACCTTGTAAATAGCAAAATGATGTATGATTATCTACTTTTCTCTGTAGTTGTAACAGGCATCGAAGAAGCTAGTCTCCAATTCAATTGCCTTGACGAATACAGCCTCGCTGAGCGCCTTGTCTTCTTCAGTTATGGTCACTCGGTTCACCTCATCTTCCAAAAATTTCACCCAGGCAGTGAAGTCCTTTCCGCTATGCAATCTGATCCATTCCATGTACTTATAAGGAAGATCTTCCTTCACCACGCCAGAGTCCAAGTTGTGGTCTGCCCAGCCAAGATATACTTTTTCCATGATATACATAAAAGTGATAACTTCAGGATACGAATTGCAGTTGTTCGTAATTGAATCAAGTAAATCCAAGTACCGTTGCACCTCGGGAATTATAGGTGCGTCTTTCAACATCAGAGGACATTCGGCCTCCTCCAACTTTTCACGGTTCTGAGATTCGATCTCAGCAAGAGCGGTATGGAAATAGTCATTTTCATCGTTGCAGAGAAACCCAAACTGCTTACCAAGGGTAACTAATGCTGCTGCATCGTCACAAAGTGCCGCTGCCTTGCCAAACACCCGAAGTCCCGATACGAAAAACTTAAGATCTTGCTGTAGATAGACGTAAAGTGCGGTGTCTGATAAGGTTCCCTCGCAAAGCTCATTAGTTAGAGGGAGAGTGATAGAAGCAGTATACTTTTCGTGGTGTCTCTGAGCTAGCTGGAGGGCAAAGGGCATAGTAACTGGTTGCCTGATTCTCCGGGCCGTATCAGCTTTTTATACTAGACCGTATGCCATATGCGCTTACAAGTAAATGGCATGAGCGAATATGGACTTCGGAAAAACTTCGTATTTAAGATCGTCAGTTGCATCGCCGAGAGGTAGAAATGAAGAAAGCAGAAAGCGTTGAATCTGTCAAGATCTATGAGGTTGTTCCTGCCCGGGTGCCGAAATATCTCCGGTGGATTTACCAGCTTGATGCGTTTGGAGTTGAGTCGCACGGAATCGACAGATATACTCCCGAGGAGCGCCTAGAGTATGTCAATGCCAGCGCCCATGGCCGCTTGTGGCAGTTTGTGCATACATTTGGCTTATGGGTTGCAGCGTGCGGTGGGTTGACCTCGATGTCGTCGTTTTTCTTAGCAACGTTAGTGTTTGGTCTTAATTTGAAGGACTCAATGGTGTCAGGGATCATATCAATGAACATTGGTTGTGCAGTTGCTGCCTTCTTTTCCATCATGGGAGCCAAATCCGGCTGTCGTCAAATTGTGAGTGCGAGGTTACTCTTTGGAGTGTGGGGAGTCAAAGTGGTGTCGATCATATGCATCGTGGGAGCAGTAGGATGGTCGGTGGTGAACTGCGTGGTAGCAGGAGAAGTGTTTGCAGCCGTCTCTGGTGCTCCCTTGAGCGTGGGAATCATCATCATCTCTGTGTTGAGTGTGATCGTGGCGGTGTTTGGCATCCGGGTGCTTGTCCGATTCCAGACGGTGTTGTCTATCCCCATCATAGTTGCAGTCATATTGTTCTATGTGGTGGTGTGTGACAAAGTAGACCACGTCTCCCAGTCCAATGCGCTCATCAGAGAGCAGGGCTACAGCCTGGCCACCACCAGAGGTAACTGGCTCTCATTCTTCACCATTGGCTATTCGGTGACAGCATCCTGGGGCTCTGGCACGTCAGACTACTACGCCACGTTCCCCGAAGATACCCCTGGGATCCAGGTGTACGTGTTGACGTTTGTTGGCTTAGCAGTCCCCACCACACTCGTGGCTGTCGTGGGTACCTTGTGCGGCACCATTGCGTACTCGTACGAACCATGGCTCACCGCATACAACAGCGGGGGAGTAGGAGGGCTCATGAACGAGACTTTTGCCAAGTGGGGCCGTTTTGGACAGTTTGTGATGATCGTCTGGTACTTTTCGCTCATCTGCAACAACATCATGAACACCTACTCGGCGGCCTTCCAATTCCAGCTCATGGACGAACGGCTCGTGTACATCCCACGGTGGTGCTGGGCGGTCCTCATCGCGGTGATTTACTTTGTCTTGTCCATTGCCGGCAAGGAGCATTTCTCCACCATCATCAGCAACTTTTTGCCTATGCTTGCGTACTGGATCTCCATGTACATTGCCATCTTCGTTTTGGAGTATGTCTTTTTCCGCAGAAACGCCAGCTCACGCAAGTTGCACTGGAAGGAATACGAGGGCGAGGAGGAGCTCGCAGAAACCTACCTCTTCAACTGGAACCAGTGGAACAACAAAAACAACATCACGTATGGTTTCGCAGCCATGTCGTCGTTCGTGGTGGGTGCAGTCGGGGCGGTGGTGGGCATGAACCAGACGTACTGGCAGGGCCCGCTCGCACGCAGAATAGGAGATTACGGTGGCGACATAGGCTTCTGGTTGTGCATGGCATTCACAGCCGTGGTCTACCCCCCCTTGCGGTACGTCGAGTTGACCAGGTTTGGCAAATAAAACGAAGGATCTGCTTACATCAGCAGATCGATCTCTTATCTCTCGCTAGTAATGTTCGCTCGCGTATTGGCGAGGCACGATGTACGAGAAAGGGCTTACAGCTGAACAGGTTTCTGCTTTCCAGCGGGAGGGAATGTTGAGCCTACCAGGGTTCTTGGAGTCCGCGGAGGTGCATACGCTTTTAAACGAGGCGAAAAGCTTACTTTCAGACGTAGACTTGACGTCCCACCCGATGACCCAGTTCAAGGTGAGTGACGAGGACCATATAGGCGACCAGTATTTCTTTGATTCTGCTGACAAGATCCTGTTTTTCTTCGACATGGACGCGTTTGACGAGTCGGGAAAGCTCACGTATCCCAAGGAACAGGCCATCAACAAGATCGGCCACGGCTTGCACATGAAGAACAAGGTGTTTGAGAAGATCACCATGGACGAAAAAGTGGTGGGTGTCGTTCGCAGCTTGGACTACCAGGACCCGCGGGTGCTCCAGAGCATGTGTATCTTCAAGCACCCTGTTGGAACAAGCACCACCAGTGCCAGTGCCGAGCGCGAGAATGCGGTTCCTCCCCACACGGACAGCACGTTTTTGTTCACGGAACCACAGTCGGCAATTGGTTTCTGGTACGCGTTGGAAGATTGCACCAAGGAGAATGGCTGTCTCTGGTACAACCCTGGCTCGCACAAGGTGTTTCCCTTGACCAAACGGTTTGTCAAGGTTGACGGAGGAAAGAGTGGCTGTGCCATGATCCCCTTGGAGCACGACTCCGAGAACGTGCCCCAGGACCGGCCCGAGGACTACGTGCCTGTGGAGTGCAAGGCTGGCACCCTCATTCTCATCCACAATTCTGTGTTGCACAAGTCCGAGAAGAACCGGAGCCAGAAGTCACGGTTTGCGTACGCCTTCCACGTCATCGACGGCACTGCCAAGTTCGACGAGCTCAATTGGCTCCAGGTGCCCGTCACTGGAGGCTCCGACTTCACCCGGTTGTATAGCTAGCATTGCTTATTGTTTCTGTCTCAGGTATAGTAACCCATCCCAACACCACTATGCTATCGCGATAAGGTTTTAAAATGCGGATTGATTCCTCATCGCCACAACAAACGACAATGGAAGAAGTATCAAACATCGCTCCTGACAGCGGAGCTTCAGAAGAAGTAATCTTATTGGACACAGAACAGCTGCACGTCTGCGATCTCCCAGAAAATGCATCGAATAACGAAGCCGTTTGTGCCCTTGAGGTCATCGACGACGACCACGACGTCGATTTGGACTACTTAAACGGTGGCGAAGATGACCACAGCTCCCAAACAGACCAAGAACCGTGCCGCAAGGTGTCCCTCTGTGTAGGTGAGCGCGTCACCATCGGCAGAGCATCGAAAACCAATGAGGAAAGAAGCCCCGAGTTTGACAATCTCTTGTTCTACAACGCCCACCTCTCCAAAGTGCACGCGGAAATCGAATACAGACCTGGATTCTACATCAAGGATCTTGATTCCACCTTTGGAACCGTTGTCAACGGTCTTGTCTTGGCCCCAGAGGAGTATTTGAAGTTGGCCGATGGCGACATTATTGGCTTGATATTGTTGAAACCCTCCAAGAAGATATTCAGCGTGTTCGAGAAGTTCCCCAGCGAGAAGCTTATACCTTTGAACGAATTTGGCAACCCCGAGTTGGGCATCAGAAAGCGGGTGTCCATCGTTGGAAACACCATCGAGTTCTATGACGTGGAGGGCTCCTTCGACGAGGCATCGATCGACCAGTCGGAGTCCGCACTGGAGCTGGCTGAGGCTCTCAACGAGTTGATCCAGCTTTCTGATTCGGAGGTGTCCGAATCCGAACTGTCCGACTTGTCGGAGTCCCAGGTTTCTGAGTCGGACTTTTCTTCTGGCGACGAGGTGTCGTTTACTCAGATCATCTTCGACTCGTTCAGCGACGAAGACGAAGAGGCGAGCACACCCGAAGAAGAAGAAGAGGGAGACGAAGAAGAAGACGTCGAAAGACAACAGCAATCTTCTCGTAAGAGAAGCTATTCAGAGATGGAGAACCAGGACTCTTTCATCACAATTGTTCCTGACACCGACGTCGACCTCCAGAAGTTACTCGCATTGGCACCCCCTGCAGAAGAACCAGTCCATAAGCGCCAAAAGGCCAACTCATGGTCTGCAAAGACGGTGATGAAGGAAGTAGGTAAAGCTTTCCTCTACACTGTGGCTACAGTGGCTGCTTTGGGTTTATATGGTAGCACCATCGATCCCCAGAAGTAATCTAATGTCGTTTAATGAGGGTTTTGTTTGTTTTTTGTTTCTGTGTTACGTATTGGAGTATATATGGTATGAATTGAAGGTCTATATCATTTCTAACCGTTTTTTCTCTGATTGAGGTATTGTTGTTGAATATCACCCATGTTGAGCTGCTGGCCCATCTGCTGCGAAGACATGCCCATGGGGCCGTTTTGTCTCTGCTGCTGCTGCTGTTGTTGCTGCTGCTGTTGCTGCTGCTTTTGTCGTTGTTGAATAATTTGCAATTGTCTCAAGCGCTGGAAATAAGCTGGAAATGTCTGTAATAATTGCTGTTGTATGAGCTTAGCCTGCTGAAGCGCTTGTTGCTGCTGCTGTGGATTGAGCGGTGTGCGGTTTGCAGCCATACCAGTGTTGCCCATCATTGCCAAAGCGTTCATCCTCGACTGGAGTTGGCGGAAAGTCTGCTGCTCCTGTGGAGAGAGAAGGCTTTGGAAAAGCTGTTGCTGTTGTTGTTGCATAGTACTGAGAGGGCGTTGTTGTTGCAGTTGTTGCAGTTGTTGGGGCTGCTGCTGGGGTTGTTGCTGGGGCATAGTATGTTGTGGTTGGGCTCTCCGCACACCTTGTTGTTGCTGCTGCTGTTGTTGCTGCATGTACATGTTTCCATTCATTACCGGAGTTCCCATATTAGAAGATGGCTGTGAGTTCATTTGGGAAGCCATTTGCGAGTTCATTTGAGGCATCTGCTGTTGGCCCTGTTGTCCCATTGGAACATCCACACGTTGCCTCTTATTAGGCATCTGGCCCCTTGCCTGCATTTGCTGCTGAAGCTGTTGTTGTCTTTGTCTCTGTTGTTGCTGCTGTTGCTGTTGCTGTTGCTGCTGTTGTTGTTGTTGCTGCTGCTGTTGTTGCTGTTGTTGTTGCTGTTGTTGTTGAGCATGGAGCTGTTGTGCACGTAATGCTTGAGCTCGGTCGGCCAATATCTGTTGCTGAGAAGAGGGTTGAACACTAGCCTGTTTCGGAACATTAGGCTTTTGCTCTGCACCATTATTAGGGTTCTGGCCAATGACATTCATAACATTATTTTGCGCCTGGACAGCCACATTGGCTTCGTGTTGAGCCTTCTGGGCCTCACGGCGCTTTCTGATTTCTTCAATGAAACGGAGTCTCATAAATTGACCGGTAGCATTTGTGGTCGAGGTGTTCGCATTGGCACTGGCGACGACAGCTGCCGTCCCGGAAGACAAGCCGCTCTCAGCGCTCTTCGACTTGTCGGGGCCGTCGACAGAGCCAGTAAGTGCTGGAGGGCCAACGACCACAAGATGCTTCTCCAGGGTTTCGTCCGTTTTTTTGTGCTTATTAGAAAGAAGAAACATGATTTCTTCGTATTCGGACGATTTGTGGAGAATGAGTTCGTCCAGGTGCAACTTGCGGGGTTCATTAGGCGTTTCCTTGCGATGGCTGTGAACCACCTTGTAGTCTTGCAACTTGTCGTCCCACTCTACTGTAGGGCTGGTCTCCTCTGGTTTAAGCAAAGGTCCGCAATTGTAAGGGTTGAGAGGAACCGACAAGTTGAGTTTACGGTTCGTTAGTGTCAAGATTTCCGACTCCATCTGCAAAGCTAAAGGGTCAGAGAACTTTGTGAGGGCCGAATCGGTGTGGTAAAGTAAATCATAGTACAATGAAAGGGGAGTCGGGCGCAACAAGGCACGATAAGTTTTCGGCTTGGAAGACGATGCGGCAGGCGGAGCAGGTGGAGATTCAACAGCGCCTTTGGACGAAGGTGCCGAAGCCGTTCCTGCCGTTCCTGCCGAGGCTGCCTGCTGCTGTGGTGTTTGTCTCTTCTCGCTGTTGGTGTCTTTAGTTGGCACAACTTGTTTTCCAGTTTCGGACGAAATCATGTTGCGGTGGTCGTAGACCTGGAGGATGAGACAGCCATCGTAGGAGCGAATGGAGAAATCCTTGATCAACTCGCTCATCTCGCTGGGGATTTGTTCTCTCACAATGTGCTGGAGAAAGCTCTTGACCATGGGAGAGTTCTTGGGGAGAATCTGGGAATCCTGGGAATTGTTGAACTTGTAGTGAGACTCGTAGATATGGAAGGTTAACGAGGGTGGGTACTTGGCATACTTTCGAAGTATATCCTGGGTGGAAGTAGCAAACTGGTAAGTTAACGGATTTCGTTTTTGGCCGCTGGTACTGGCTGCACTAGAACCATTTGGAGCAGCATTGGTAGCGTTCAGGAGGTTTCTGGCGTCACTGCGCGTGGTCATCTCCAGCGGAGCAGGCTGTCCCGGGCCTCTTGGCTGTTGTGGTCGACTTCGTAAAGAGCTCATAGTTGTGGTGGTTCACAAACACGTCAGAAAGGGAGCAATATGGCTGAAAAATCGCCAAAGGTACACACACGTGCGGTGATTGAAACAGTGGACACACTAGAAGCGACCAAAAGACGTCAGTATTGTAAGTTCTGACGGAGCCAAACGTCGCTAAGATCAACAAGATTGTAAACTAGTCGAGGTGTGGGTAGGTGCAGGACGAGAGGTGGGTGACATGGAGAAGGAAGAAGGTATCGAGAGGCATGGCTACGGGAGAGATGGCAGTGGTGGCCATGGTGGCTGTCAGCATTCGCCTAATTATATTCTACACTAAAACACAGTTTTATCGTTCGTCAAACAAAATTCCAAGAGCTTGTACAACTTTTCTCGCTCGGCTTCGTTGAACACCCAGAGGCCGTAGATGTCTCCCAACAAGTTTTTGACGATTATGAGGTTTCCGTTGAGCTCGACGTCCATGCTGAGGATCCCCAGATTGTTGACCCCATGTGGGAATATGTGCTGTGTGATTTTGTTCGGCACAAGGCCCAACGAGAAGTTTTCTGGGTTGTTTCTGTTCATCAAAATGAGTCCGTAGCAGAAAAGAGACTGCAAAGTGTCTACTGTAGGCGGAGCCCCACGCTGGGGTGTTGCAAAGTCCCGAAGATAAAGCGCCAACGTTCCCAGAAAGTCGTTCTTTTCCCATTCTTCGGTGGTGGCATCAAACTGGTAGATGACGCAATGGGACGTGTGGTACAAGAGCTGCTTGATTTTGCTGTCGTATCGGCTTATGACGTTGAAGTTGAGCGCGTTTCGATAAAGATCCAACGCATTTTGGTCGGTGGACACCGCTGCCATATTCGTCTACTAATGCCCAGGTGTAATTTGGATCGCATTTTGAGTCGCAATTTGGGTCGCAATTTGCATACAACATTTTGGTCGGACGGCACCGCAAACCCGCAAATTGCAACTTATCCATCAATCCCGAAAAATGTACAGAAGTATAGTTAACGGTTCCAGACGGCCATTGGCCCGCAGCTTTACCTCCTCGGCTGCTCGTTTTGTTGCTGTGGGTGACAAAATCCCCAGCTCCACCCTTTTCGAGGGATCCCCTGGCAACTTGGTCAATCTTGCTGAGGAAATTGGCAGTGGCAAAGCGCTCATTGTTGGTGTTCCTGGAGCGTTTTCGCCCGCCTGCTCCGCCTCCCACGTCCCTGGCTACTTGAAGAACCTTGAAGCTTTCAAAACCAAGGGTTATGGCAAGATTTTCGTTGTTGGAGTCAACGATCCCTTTGTTTTTAAGGCTTGGGGTCAGCAGCTTGACGGTGCTGGCTCACTCCGGTTTTTGGCCGATGCCAAGGGTGACCTCACCAACGCATTGGACTTGAGTTTCGATGCTAGCAAGTTCTTTGGTAACCACCGTTCCAAGCGCTTCGCCTTGTTGGTTGACGATGGAAAAGTGGTCAAGACGTTTGTCGAGCCAGACAACGTGAGCGTGGACGTCTCCGCAGCCGAGAAGGTTCTCTCGAGTGTCTAGTCTGTTTATATGTTTAATGGTCTTTTGCTGCTATATTGTAGGGCCGGGGTTATCTGCCGTTCGCAGCCATTCTTTCTCGCAAACTACTTTTGTATTTCCCCATTTTTGTGCCATCCAGTCTGTTTGGAAGTATAAGCTCCGAGAAATAGCCTTGTTGTCCTCAACACACTGCCACCACGTCACCAGAATCCGCATAGCATCCCCACATGTTGAGAATAGCATCGTGTCATAATTTTTCACTCGGTGCCATTCTCCACCCGGCAGCCAGAACCGTGCCTTTATCGCTCTACAGGAGAGTTTGGCCACAGCACAGTAATATAACAGCTCCTAAAAGACACATACACACAGAAAAGGATATTGCAGATGCCAGAAAATGGCTCCAGGAATACCAAGCTTCGCAAATCCCAGTATCGTTCTTTGAAATTTCCTACAGCAGAGCGTCTGGCGCTGGTGGACAGAAGGTCAACAAGACCTCCTCAAAAGCTACCGTAGCTTTGGCACCCGAAAGATGGCTCAATCCCCAATTCTGCTACTGGATTCCAGCACCCGTCAGGTCGCAACTAGTCGAAAATAAGGTACGGTACGAGACTAAATCCGGCGGGCTTTTAATCCAGAGCGATGCCAGCCGCAACAGAGACACTAACACAGACGAATGCTTCCGCAAATTGCTCGAGGAGATAAAACAACGGGCATTTTTCCCGGGAGAGGTGAGCGAGGAAGACAAGAAAAAATGGGAAGAAATCAAAGAGGACAAAAAAGAAAAACGGCTTTTCCACAAGAAGCGCCTCAGTGATAAGAAGAAGAGCCGCTCCAAGAAGTTTGACATCTAGTGAACTGGACCATAGATTCCTCTGGTACTATTTATAATCCTGTACATAACCCAACCATCTTCTCTCGCAATCCGTTATGTTAGTGTCAATGGAAAGTAGATTAACGGCGTCTATCAGCCGGGCCACCACAATCGTTCTGGACTTTGTGAATACGATTGAGAATGATGAGCATATACATAAGGATAGTCTGGGCGACTTTGAGACCGTGATTACGTCCCTAGAGCTGGCCATCGATCCCACAACAATCAAGCCGATTGAACTAGACTCTATAAATGATGAAGATTCAAAGGCAGAGGCTGAGAAACTCAATACTGCCATAGCTAACCAGTCCAGAAACTTTCTTTACCAAACAGCAATGGACAATGTTGCTGCTTCAGTTCTTGAGGCAGTATCTAAAAACCCAGACATGGAACAACACTTATTTTCCAAATTGTGCAGCATACTAGACCTTCTGGTCCATATCACGCCAATTGCCACCAATAATATCTTCTTCAGGATACTAACAGCCGTAATGGAAACCACATTCAACATTTCCATAGCCAGTGCTGAAAGAATATGGGACTTTGTGGAGTCTCGGCGACCCGCTATTGAACACCTTGTTTTCGACAACGATAGAACGGGCGACAGAATATCTCTCTTGGAAATCTGCAATTCGCTTTCAGACAGGTTTTACGACAAGACGGGAAAGGGCATGTTTGACTCGTACAAGGAGGATACCTTCAACGACCGGTTCAAGTTCCGCATAAGGTCTTTCATTGCGTCAATGCTCAAGTTGGAGGATAACACAGGCTTGAATAAGTACTTCACCGCTGGTAGCAGAATGGCACCCGATATGGTCACCCAGAAATCCCGAGAAGGCACCTTCGTTAAGGACATTATCCAGATAAACAAGGTGTTTCGTGACCCTTACCACTACCTACGTCCCGCCAACCACGCCACATTAAGCAAAAACATCGACATTTTGAACAAAGTGTATCAGTATCTTGTTGACGAGGAGACAAAGTACTATCAAAATTCACCAAAGAAGGACATATTTGCCATACCGTCTACAAAGACAGAGACAGAGATTGAAGCTCTCAAAGAAAAGTACGACAATAAGTTATACTTTCCCGAACATTACTGGTCGTCCCAGTTCGAAGAGTTGAAAAAGGGCCCTGCATTTGAAGAACTGAAACGAAGAGACCAAGATTATATTTACAAGCTGTTCGACTCAACCAAGACGCGTCAGATTTGGTTGCTTCAGATATTCATTATTTGTTCATTCTTCTACGAGCTAATTCCCAAGAACAAGCGGGAGTTTTTAAAAGAAATCAACGCGCCCGCCAATGTCAAGCACATACGGGATGATTTCATCCCTGACAGACTCTTGAATATCCTCTACAAAATTAAAAGAGATCTCACCAGGGTCTATCGCAGTGTTGATCCTCAGTTTTCGTACTTGATTCAAACTCTTTCCCACTCAGAGAGTTTCTGGTGGGGCTGGTTAATCTATGGCAAGGATGCTAAGACGGGTAAGCCGTTGTTTGCTGACCGCATGTTGAGCCAGGAAGATCTAGATGCTACTGCCGAGAAGTTGAAAGACGTGATACTGTTCCGTGACAAGCGCTACTTCAATGCCTATGCAACTCCGCAACTTTCTCGCCGTATGAAGGTTGGAACAGGCATGCTGGAGTTGAGAACCGATACTGTGATCGACAATTACGAGGAAGAAATTTCACTGATGAACAAAAGAATAGCGGATGGTGATGAAGAGCTTAGGGAGTCTCGTGATATTCTTCTCTGGAAACATCTCAAACAAGCAAGACAGAGCAACTGGCTTAATTTTGGAACTATGCTTACCAAAGATATGTTTCCCGTGGACGAGCCGGAAACGGAAAGTAAAGAAGAAGAAGAAGAAGAAGAAATCGAGGTACAAGAGACTGAAAAGACAAACAATTTGAAGCGTGTACACTCTGAAGATCCCGAAGAACCGTCCAAGAAGCTCCGCAGTGACCAAGATACCGAAAACGAAGATAGCTTGACAGTTTCGCGAGCAGATTCTGAAACAGAAAAACAGGAGGAAAAGGAGACAATAGAAGAAGATGCTGTAAAAGAGGCTACAGAAGTTACCGCAGGAGTACCTGCAGAGGACCAGGACTTAGACATGAAGGAAGACGAAGAAAAGACGGAAACTTAACTCCGTATTGCATCTAGGCGACAGCTAAGCATCGCATTTTCGTGGTGCGCGTCTGTGAACATTTTATTTCTAGCATCACCATACGCGTAACAGTATTCCAATATACATGCCATGGAAAACCTGGTTACTTCCCCTCGTTCTATACCCAATAACCGTTTGCCGTATGACGCAGCAGGTGAGACTTGTATCAATTCCGTTTCGAATGGCCTGTTTGTGAATCGGGAAAAGCGTTCCAAGGGTCCAAATGGGAAACAGTTTGACATCCAGGAAGCAGAAACACGAGCTGATATCTTTCAGGATAATAGAAAATCGTCCCTGGCTCCAAGGTACTCGGAAGATGCTTCCGTGGACCCTTCTACTCAGCTAGACTCATCACCGATAAAACGCTCTGCTCATCGAGCCACTACCAGAATCAACCAAGATATCTTGACTTCTCCATACAAAAAGAAAACTGTGACATTCAGCGATGATTATCTTGTGTCTGACTTGCCCAGTTCTCCTCCGCAAGGATCATTGCCCAAAAAATCTATTCTTAAACCACTGCACGAATCAGTGTTGAATTCCCCAGTGCCCAAGATTGACAAACTCAAAAGCGACCCATTCTCCCCTCACAGCATCGAGTTTTGGCATTCAGGATCCATAGTTCAGGTTGCCCCACTGTCAGCAAAGTTGGGCCAATTAGTGGATGGCTGCATGCATGTCCTCCAGAATGAGAACTTCGACCGAAAATTCGAAGTATACGCTACGCTTAACAACATATGTAAGACAAACCCAGTGCTTTCGGTGGTCAAACTATTCACCAACAGATTAGAACAGAAACGTGGAGGTGTGAACTCTCCTCGTACCAAACAAGCAGTATCCCAGTCATATGTCGAAAGCATTGCTAAAATAGCCAAGAGAGACATTCTTGCCATTGAAAACAACTTATTTGGCAATAGCTCATATCAAAACGACGACCCCTTTAGCACTCGCGTGGCTAACCAAGCATTAAAGTTGGCCAACTTTATTTTAATTACCCCAGAACTTAATATGTTGCTCCCCGTTGAACTTGCCCAGTTCTACTATTCGCATGCTGCATCCATGATTGCAAAACCTGACATTTCCAAGTCACTCATCTTGCCATACATATTGATTCTTAAGGAATGCCGCTTCAACGCTCACAGAAAGCGCATGGTTTTCGACAATGATTTCCCTGATTTAATCTTGCAGGGGTTATTAAAGATGAAGAATTTCAAAAGCTCATCTCTTGTCGTCGAGCGGTTAGTTGCCTTGAAGAATTTGTTGGTCAATTTCCCACACACGTTTTCGATGCCTGGTAATATATCTCCATGGTTGGAAACGTTGTTATTGACGATTTGTGACATTTCGTCACCCATCTACACCAAGTATGCTTCAATCGGTGTTATGACAATGTTGGAAGCTGCTCATAGCTTTCTGACTTATAAAAATGTTGTCCCATCAGTCCGAAAACTTCTCGATCACAGGCTCCCTCTGACCGCCACAACATTTGCATCGAATACATTAACATTTGATCAAGACATAACGATGATGGATCATGTTATTGAATCGACCAAAAAGCTTCTTGATGTAGGTGAAGTTAAGACAGCCATGGACTTTTGGATGAGTCTAGTTCTTCTTACCTGTAATAACGACAGGTCATACGAAAAATCCAATTATTTCACCAGGTTGATGTCGGTACACGAATATTGTCTCAACATGGAAGATTCATCTGCCAGACTGATCGGAATCACGTCATGGAATGCCCTAACTTACAGCTTGTGTCAAGAATATTCCAAAAACATAAAGGGCCCCAAATCACCAATTAAAGAGAGGAATGACCGTTCCCTTAATAGCACAAAAATGGCCATCTTACTTCGTCCATTCTTTAACCTGAAACTCATCTTGGATGAGGATAATTTCCTGACTCTATACAAAGTGTATTTAGGTATTATTTACACCTTGGGATGTGCATTTGAGACGTTGCCGATAAGCTATGCACAAAGTTATTGGAAGCAGATTATTCACGAAGTTTCCCTCGACCTTTTTTATGCACAAAACAGCACGTTGGAGAGGCAACAGTTAGGCATGAAGCTAATGAAGAGACTCCTCAATTCAAATGCTGCAGGTGTAGCAAAGATGACTAGTGATATGAGGTGTTTATCTACAGAGCCAATACCACTCACGGATATTCGCCCACTAACCCGGCAAGTGATTCACGCCAGTGCATCTACTTTGTTTCCTACATTGCAAAAGATTTCAGAGATATCTCTGATGCACGCTTTAGAGCTTCTCAACACTGCATTGGACTCCATAAGACCTATTTTGAGAAAGGAAGTAAGGACTTCGATTGCTACCACAAGCTATTTGAGCGGTTTGATAGACACCACGGCTCATTTTTTGCATCAAGCCCCACTGTATTTTTTCGCCACAAAGCTTACAAGGATCATCTTCCTGAACTTTGATCTTAAATTACTCAAATCCATTGAGAAGGATGAGGGAAAAGTGAACATATTCCAACACATTATTAGTACTTGTGAACAAGTGTTACCCGAAGAAGATACTGTTGCATTGGTGGATTACATTACCCAGCTTGCTGGTGAGGAGGCTATTGAACCTTCCGAAGAAAAACCGGATGAGTTACACGAGGAGTTTAACAAAAAGATTTCGGAACTTGCCTCATTCAGTGAGGTGTTGAAGAACCGACAGGACGATTGCAACGAGATTGTTGAGAAAGTAATTAACAATCTCAACAGCATTGCTGCGGAAAACCGCGAGCAAGCCATAGAATCCAGCGATATTGGTTCTTGGACTATAACTGCATTTAAGCAATACTTGAAAATGGTCAAACAAAGCGGTTCCGAATATCTTCAGAGTTTGGTTCAAAACCAAATTTGCAATAGGTTGAAGGACGACAGCATATTCTTGGAGCTCGCGCAATTTCTTATCCAGCAACTGTTTGTGAAGGAACTTTTCCTGATACGAGAAGATTTTTTGGCAAAGTCATCTATTTTGCAAGGCTTCTTACTCTTTGACTTTAAACAGAAAGTCAAGAATCTTCTCACCCAAATGTCCGACTTGGCAGATATCCCAATGCTCGACAAAATGCTCGTTACCTGCTACAAGCACGGATATGATGTTAAGCCTTTTATAAAAAATAGGTGGAACATCTTGCCACACTTAAAGGAGGTATGGTTGAAGGATCACGATGAACTATACTTCGATATTCCAGTTCCCAACTCGACCCCGCTCAAGGAAGAACCAACCAAGACCTACCTGCTGCCTGCACTGGCTACTCGGGGACTGAGGAAGGCTAAGAGCCCCATGGGCCAAATACGGATTGGAAAAAGAGTGAGAGATAGTAGTCCGGAGAAAGTGTCTCTTCCGGTGATTTCTCAAGAAGCAGAGCTCTCCTCGCCTACTTACACAACAATCTCCGAGATTTCACCAATGCAAACTCCGACCAAGACGTTGAAGAGAGAATCCCCTGGCTACGACATAGATACGAATGATCGGAAACGGGCCAAGACGCCTACCCCGGAACCGGCTGCGAAAATCCAAGCGGCAATTGAACCTCCAACCATTAACACCAAATTTGATGAATTGGAGGCCAAACTTGCTGAATTTTCAAAAGTGGACCTTGCTGAAGTCGATGGTGCAAGGAGATACCAACTTGAGTCAAAGTTGATAGACCTTATGTATAGACTTCGTCAACCAAGTTGATTTTATGCAGTACGATAGTCAAGAGTAATGTGGGGTGAGAAGTGACCTTGTAGGTTTGTTTTTATGATCAGGATCTAGACCATATGTCCATAGTTCCGTACACGAATAACAAGATAGTGCTACATGACCCAAATCATGGTTTATTGGTTCTCCATAACAACCAAGATAACTCGATAGAGCTCATCACTACCCTGCGAGAAGGTCACGATGGTCATGGAATGGAGTTCACTTGTCCCAACTGTGGGTTCAACATAAACTCAGCATCATCAGGAAGACGTCATTCATCACAGACTCATGACAGCCTGTCACAATCAAAGGAAGTACAGTTGCTGCGTCCTTCGTTATCAGGTGTGCAACAAGTGTCATCTGCATTTATGGATCATGACTATTTCAAGTTACTAGAAAAGCTTCCATACAAAGCAAGACCAATTGGAAATGATGTACCCAGTGGCAACTCGTTACCTGATAACATATTCAACCAAGGTTACTTTAAGCGATTTTTCAAACAGGTTCCACCCTACACTTTGGGTCTGGGCGCCCATGCCCAGGTATACAAGGTGATACACGTGCTTAATGATATTATCTTGGGAACATACGCTGTGAAGCGTATTAGCATGGGTAATCAACTCAAATACTTAGAGGAGGTGTTGAACGAGGTACTTATACTATATGACTTGTCAGTAAAGGGTGCATACGAACACAATTTGATACGTTACAACCATGTGTGGCTTGAAATGGGCGATATCGACGACCTGAAAACAATATTCCTACCTCCAAATGCACAAGCAAGCATGGGAAATGAGAGTTCTAAGGTCCCCTATGTGTTTATATTGCAACAGTACTGTGATGGTGGTCATCTTGAGAAACTTATGCGCCAGCATTTTCAGCAAGAATATGAATTGACCGCCAAACAACAGGTGGAACGGGAAAGAGCCCGTAGGAGAAGCGTGCGCAGTGGAACAAACAATGATACTACCCAAGACAGGAAGTGGCTTACCGAGTTGGAAATATGGAAATTCTTCAAGGATATCTCCACAGCCGTCAACTATCTCCACCATCACAACATTCTCCACCGTGATTTGAAGCCGTCAAATTGTTTGCTTGACGTAAAGTACAACCCGGAAAATGCTACCGTTCCCGTCTTGCTTTCACCAGAAGAATTAGAAAGCTACTGTGATGCGCTTCCAAAAATCTTGGTTTCCGACTTCGGTGAGGGAAAGTTTATTAACAAACACAGTGTGACCGATGACAAACTTCGCCTCCAGGACGAAGAACGTAGAGGGAACACAGGAACCCTAGAGTTCACGGCGCCGGAACTATGGCTTTTCACCAATTACGATCCAGAGACGAGCAAAGAGACTGCTGATATCAGAGCGCCTCTTCCAAGACATACGTATGAAAGTGACATTTACTCCTTGGGCCTCATCTTATGCTGGCTCTGCATTGGTAAGCTTCCCTTTTCTCATCTTATCGAAAGAGAAACTGATCCACAGATCATACGCAACAGAATTCTGGATTGGTACTATTCCTTGACCAAAGAGCTGTTCTACGTTTGGTTCCAAGAAAATTCAAAGCTTGAAAAGTCCGGTTGCATGACCGATTTTGCAGTGCTAGTGTTCGCAATGATTAAGGACGGCGAGAAGGAGGAAAGCACCGCTCGTATGATAACACCAGATGTTTTAAAGTACCTCGAAGCAATGAAGAAAGAATGGTTTTTGGCACCAGGTTCTGTCGCCATTGATAGCGACGAAGATTTAAGCGATGACGAAAAGATTCATGATTTAACGAAAAGCGAAGCGACAGAGAAACCCAAAAGAAAAACTAGGCTCATCATACCACATTTGGGCCCCACGAGCTATGTCATCAACATCTTATTACTACAAGCATTGTCTTTTATATGGCCCCTGCGAGCCGTTACTGCAACCACAGTCCTAGTTGGCACCTTTTTGGGTATCGAGTTTGGATCAAATTTTAAATTTCAAGTCAAGGAGGTCTTAAGGTGGATAGCCTTCATTTTGACAGTGGCCATAGCCATACATGTTAGTTTTGTGAATATATACTAGTGGGTCGGACTATCGGTGGTCACATGACCAAATTTTTTCGATGCCTCTCGAACGTCTCCAAACATAGCTCAATCAAGTATGGGAAATAAACGCAAGAAGGATAATAGTAAGGCGTCGAAGCCGAAAAAGGGAAAGAAAGGATTTGTGGAATCCAAGAACAACTATGAGATTCTTTCGTCTGAATCTGATTCCAGTGCTGTTTTTGACCACAGCCGCAAAAATGATAACATTGTCCTAGTCGACTCGTCCGATGATGATATCGTAGTAGAATCTGATAGCGACAGAGATGACGTGGCTGAGGAAAACAGCACCAAGAAACGGAAGGCAGACTACGAGGATTCCGAAGCTCCTTCCAAAAAGCATAAAACAGAGTTTAACGAACTTTCCAAGAATCAAGATTTTATAGAATTTGGCTTCAGCTCGTCTGAGGATGAACAAGAGAACAAGTACGATGACTACTCCGATGATGGCATAATCAGTGACGACGAAAGTGGGCATCGACATATTTCCAAAGATCCTTCCTCTTTGTACCCATGGATTAAAGATCAAGATCATTCCAAACAACAAGAGATTGCAGACTGGCTCACGTTAGAGATCAAGGACTTTGTAAATTACATTTCTCCATCCAAGTCAGAGATAACCATTAGGAATACCGTTATTGGGCGACTAAAATCCACAATAACAAAGTTCTGGCCAGATACTGAAGTCCATGTTTTCGGTTCCAGTGCAACCGATTTGTATCTTCCTGGGTCAGACATAGATATGGTGGTTATATCTAGGGATGGAGATAGAGAGCAAAGGTCCCGTCTCTACCAGCTCTCTACTCATTTGCGGAGCAAGAAACTTGCAAAGAATATAGAAGTGATTGCCAAAGCCAAGGTTCCAATCATTAAGTTTGTGGATCCCGAATCAAATATCCATATCGATATTTCGTTTGAAAGAAGTAACGGAATAGAGGCAGCAGTAAAGATCAGAGAATGGCTTGCTTCCACTCCCGGCCTCCGAGAGTTGGTCTTAGTTGTCAAGCAATTCTTGAGGTCTAGACGGTTGAACAATGTCCATGTTGGTGGTCTTGGTGGCTACTCGACCATTATACTTTGTTATCACTTCCTCAAGCTACATCCCAGAGTAGCCACGGATAACATGACTATCTTAGACAACTTGGGGTCGCTCTTGATAGAGTTTTTCGAATTATACGGAAGAAATTTCTCATATGACAATTTGGTTCTTGCAATTGACCCTAAGACTGACTTACCCAAGTACTTGTTGAAGAAATATCATCCAGAACTCAATGCATCAAAAAATCCCTTCTCCATTGTGATTCAGGACCCATCAGACCCAGCGAACAACATTTCACGTTCCTCATACAACCTTCGTGATGTCAAAAAGGCTTTTGGTGGTGCATATCAATTACTTATTGACAAGTGCTATGAGCTTCATAGTGCTACTTATAGAGCACGTATAGGACAGTCCATTCTTGGTGACATCATCAAGTACAAAGGAAAAGAAAGAGACTTCAATGACGAGAGGCACATGGTTGTGAACCATGCAATGCTAACTGGTGATCCTGTCACAGTCCCTAGTGAAGACGAGAGCGAAGGTCATGACGGAAACGATAAGTACTACTTTTCTGATATGACTGTTGACAGTGAAGATGACACCTTTGCCGCCAACAAGAGCGAGAGGCTGGCGAAGGAAGCGGATCAGAAAATTTCTGGTTTATTAGGAATTGAAAATGATAATGAAGAGGGAGAAAAGTCGGATGCTGCCAGTGAAGAGAAGCCAAAGAGTAACTTGGACAAAAACATCAAGAGAGACTACTGGAAACAGAAGGGACTTGAATTGTAAATAACTCATTCAAGTAGTCATGTATTGTGTTAACGCAAACTCTAGTGATATGATATAGGCGTGTAAATAATGGTGTAAGAGGGTTCACTAATGCCTGAAGTCAGGTGAACAGATTGATGGCATGTATGATGTTCAATCAAGAATTATATCTATCCGTATCGCCACTTCAACAACACTTGCTGTTCGAAGAACCCTTTGCCAATATGATTTTTTGTCTTCTGCTTTCCTCTTGTGTATTTTCCGAAAAGAAGGATTCGTCAATGTTATCGACAATGTACGAGAAGAGCTCACTTACTCCCTTGCCGTCTTTAGCACTAGCTTGGAAGAGCTGAAGTTGGTGTTCTTCACAATAAGCTGTGATTTCTGATAGTTCTGGAGAGTCACTCTCCTTATATAGGTCACTCTTATTGCCCACGATGATCACATTTTTGTCTGTGGGTTGTGAATCTGATGCATTAAGTTCCATTTGATCAACCCAATATTTGACCCTTTCAAACGAGCTGGATATGTCCGACAAGTCAAAGCAAACTAAGGCAACTCTAGCGCTTCTATAGTACATTGGTGTGAGTGAACGATACCGTTCCTGTCCAGCAGTATCCCATATTTCGAGTTTTACATGAAGGTTCTCGTCATTTGAGAGAGGGAACTCCTTGGTGATAAAGGCAGCTCCGATGGTATTCGATGTGTGTTGGTTGAATGTGTCATTGGTGAATCGATGCACTAGAGACGTTTTCCCCACCGATGAGTCCCCGAGAAGGACGATCTTGTACCCCGGAGTGTGCAGCATTTTAGGAACAGTGATGATAAAGGACCATATGGAGAGGAGAAAAGGTCAAGTATTGACGTCAGCAGGTAGAGAGTACTTCAGCAATGGCTCTGTGGCCGAGTGGTTAAGGCGGTAGACTCAAGTTCTACTATCGTAAAGATGCACGCGTTCGAACCGCGTCGGAGTCATTATTTTTTTCAACATCCACCCAAGGTGCCGGAAGCAACTTTTGGGACTTCTTTTTAGTTTAGCCTGTTCTACAGACGTGTGTGACTCTGTGTGCATTTTTATGCCTATTGACTAAATGCTCCTGCAAATTGGGAGTTACCTCCTGCTTGTTGGTACACCATCATGAACTCCTCCAACACTCCGAATGCTGCTGAGACACCAATTATGGTACCCACACCCTTTCCGGCACCGCCAAACACTTCGCCAGCAACAGCAATTAAGGCCAAGATGGTGGCACCGCTAACGGAGGCCACTGGGATCACTCTGGACAATTCCTTGGTGATGGAGATATCTCTCTTACCAGCAATGATGATACCTTGTTCCTTGAACTGTTTGGAGATGTCTTTTGGCGAGGAGCCGGAGATGGAGCTCCAGATGTTGGCGAACCACGCAGACAACACTATTAAAGCGAATGAGAAAGCAGCAGTCTTGAGTGGGGAAAGAATGGTGTTGAGAATGGAGGTTGGTGGGGACAAAAAGTACAACACGCCCGACGTCACGACGGAATTGGACGAGGTGTAGTCGGTAGCCCACTTGCCAATCACAGACGAAGCCACTGGGCTGTAGCCTGCCAACAAGCGCGAGGCAATGTAGCCCAAGACTTGCAAGTTGGTGAACACCGTGTAGGCAAAGACAAGAGGAAGAGCACCGGTGTACAACAAACGAATGGGGTACACGTTGTTCATGCCTCTGGCTCTGGTGGAACGAATAGGCAACTCAATTCTAAAGTTCTGCAAGGCAACCACCACCAAGAGGGTAGCGATGGTGACGTAGACCTGGGTCAAGTTGGGAAGGTGTTGTCTGGTGAAGGAGTTGGAGATGTTTCTGCCCAAATCCTTGAAGCTGAAGTTCTTGATGAGGTTCATCAACGCACCGACACTCTCAAACTTGTTGGAGTTGGCCAACTTGACCACCTCCAAACCAACAATGTTCTTGACCAAGTCGCTGGCGGCCTGGAGGGCAACGAAACACAAGATACCGCTGCCAAAACCGTAGCCCTTGTCAAACACTTCGACGAGCAAAGTCATCAATACAGCCATGATGAACACCTGCAAGAAAATGAACACATAGGTGGTGACGGGAAAAGTGTCCTCCAACCCGTTGAAGTTTCTCAACGCGGGAGCAAAATAGCCGCTGGCAATCAAGCCGGCAGTGTAGACAATTGCCAAGACAAAACTGGTCAACTTCTGACCACTCTGGAACAACTCACGTTCCGAACGGAGCGACAAGTCCACCTTGACCAACCGCAAACCGGCGGCAAGTTGCCAAATGAACGCAGCAGTGATCACTGGCAACAATCCCAACTCCAACAATGTTCCCTTTTCCATGGCGAAAACCGATCTGAAAAGGTAGAATGGATCTCGGATATTCAAAGCTGCATCAGGGCCAAGTCCGTAGAGTGGCAACTGGCCGAAAAGGAAGATAATTCCGCTGGCCACCGTGAAAACAATCTTCTCGTCCAAGGTTACGTTCTCATCTGGAATCTCCACTTCAGGAAGAATGGGAAGGAAGAACTTTACCAAGTCCAAAAGGCGAACTGTATTAGTTGTGTGCACCAAAAAAATGCTGCAAATTGTACTCACATCCAGCCATGGTGATAATGAACGAGTCCAACTTTTTGGTGAAAAGTCGACGAGCGGTCACGTGCGTCGTACGGCCACGGCGAGTAGGGTGCCAAGCTGGTTGGATCCAAAGTACGGGAGATAAGCGGTGTGGTAGCTGCCATGCCAGTGGACGTTATTGTGTCTGTTTATGTATTCACTATATTCGTTTAGTCAAACTTGACTGACATTTCGACGGCAGCGGCACCCCAGTCTTCTCCGTGGTTGTGCATCTTGCCCTCGATAAGTCCTGCCCTGGCCTCAGCCTGTTCGTCCGTAAGACAAGTCAACACACCAAAGATAACGGGGAGGCCAAGCTCGAAGTTGAGTCTCATCAATTGGTGCGTCACCGAGTCACAGATGTACTCAAAGTGCATGGTGGAGCCCTTGATAAGAACACCGATCGGAATGACGGCATCCAATGGCGTGCCGAGCTTTGCCTGCTGGTCGACAAACTTCTTGGTACCGAAAGGCAACTCGAACGATCCGGGAACGGACTCGATGATGATGTTTTCCTCGCCAACGTTGAGTTGCTTCAACTTTTCAACCGCGCCCTTCACCAAGTTGTCGATAATGGTTTTATTCCAACGGGCATGAAGAATACCAATACGAAGCTTGGAGCCTGTGTTAGTGTGAGAACGAGACCGTGCGTCCTGGGAATGGGCACTTACCGTCGTAGCTCTGGTCCAATGATCCCAATCCTTTCACTGCCATGATTACCGATTTCGCACTCGGCCGGGCATTCTTGTAGCTTGGTGTGCATATACTTTGGCCCATAAGAGTTGCAACTGAAATTGCCCTCGGGGTACTGTTAAGCCTGGGACAGCCCGTGGGCCCAGCAGGTGCAGTATTGGTGTGAACTTTTGAGGTTTTGAGGTTTCCGATGATTACTTGAACACAGAATTCATATAATGGACACAATAGTCGCGGTGATTATTGATATGAAGGTATGAGTATAGGATGCTTTCGGGACAATTGTGGATAGACAAGATCCTTCAATTACTTTTGAATTGGGCACTCTTTTCTGCACTCTGAATACTTTCTGTTCAGGATAATTTTATCCTCAATGATTGGGAAACATCCTGAACATCGTCGCATGACACTGTTATGGATGAAACACCTGTTTGGATGAGAGCACTTAGCTCTGTAAGCTCAGAAACCAGATAGCTTCCTCGATGCGTCCAAACAACTTACGTTCAAACTGGTTCCAAGTAACAGTTCGCTATAGCCAGGTTAAGCGTTCAAGAAGGTAGCAAACATTCCCAGTTATCTTCACGACGAGATGTCACTCAACCAATTTTGAAAGAAAGTAACCCACATCTGACTCTCTTTGCCCAGAAGTCTAACTGAGTGAAAGGATATTTGGTTGCAAAATACCCTACAGCCTCCTAGGCGGACCGTGTATGCAGTATGTGTATGTGCACCCAATGCACCTTTATTAGAATGCACCAGTGCTGAAAATTTTCTTTACCAACAAGTAAGTGCAATGAGGATATCTTCTTAGCCGATAGATAATGAGGATATAAATTTCGAAATTAGTCTTTCACCCCTATCTGAGTACTAACATAGAGTCTGTGCTACTTCTGGAATTGTACCTAGCCAGTAGATTAGTATAGTGGCCAGTCTATGGGAGGCATTCTCAACTCCACCCTGGAGTTTTAATGTAGGATTGCGTCTCCCTTAGTGGCTACGAATAACGACAAGAAGTCAAGGGCAGGGTAAGAGACAGGGATTAGTCTGCGACAAGTATATTGGTATGTGTCGTTATCCCTTGCATTGTAGAAGTAACTGTTCAAGTTTTCTTCATTCTGCTAATTGGACAGCGTAGACAAAGGACAACGATATGCTTGAGATGAGCTGTTTCCACCATGGCTTCATACACTTGACAACACTCTAAGTAGTTTCGCCAGTGGTATGAAGGAGCAGATCTGATATCTTGAATTGCAGGTTCTCGAACTGCTACTATTTGCAGCTAGTAGCTCTACATGTTAGGCAAATGACCATCCGAACATCCCATACAATGCGCAGGCACGGAATACCGTTGAGCAAGCGCAACTGCCGCTTCTCATCACAAAGCAACCAAACGCAACTGCAAGCAACTCGTATCCACCCTTGTCGGCATTCTGTCCAAGCGAGCAAACGACCACCACACTGCAGCTGGAACAGCGCAACCACAGTGGCGACTCCACACTGGAACTGATTACGTGCGCCGTGCCAGTCCAACATTTGCACGTGACCTTATCAACAATGATCGCTTAGGTAAACTCCGAGTAGCGGATGACTGACAGGAAACAGCACTTTCTTTTCCTTCAAATTCTGGTTTTCTTTAAAAGCGGATATTTGCCGGGACCAGCCTAGACTTTCCATCCTACACGCGCCAACGAACACGGCCACACGCTAGAGCCGTGATTTCGTTGTATATTACTAACATACACCACAGTTTACATGGCGTTTAACCCCCATTATCAGCCGGGTCAACGCGACCACCAGAGCCGTCAGGTGGCGCAGGTGTACACAGAGGGGTCTGTGGACGGCAACTACACGCTCGAGCGCGAGCTGTCGATTCTTTCCGACTCGGAGGCGTCGCTGTGGGTGTTGTTTAACCCCACGGAGGGATCGGACATCTTGCTGTTGAGCAACGACACGGTGGGCGACAGCGAGGAGGAGGCCCAGAGCGGCAGCGAGGAGGACCACGACAAGAACGAGGACGACGACGACGACGACGAAGACTCGCTTATCGATGGTTTCACGTCGTTGCCGTCGCAAACCCGCCTTGAGCGTCTCTTTACCCACCAGCAAGAGCCACAGCCGGAGGGCCTTGACCAGCGGATCGACCAGTGGCGCAACGACCACTGCGACAGCGAGCTTGTCGACGACAACACTGCGTCCTGGGACTTGGACGAGAACTTGCAGTCGGAACTTTTCTCCGACACCGGCTCAGCACACACGATAACCGCGGACCAGCCGCCAAACGTCCGGCCGTTCTATGGCGACGACCTTGTGCGCAACATGTCCAAGAAGCAGTTCCACCGAGTGAAGCGCACCGCCGGCCGGTTGGCGCCCAGCTTGACGCGACTGCCGCTGCAGACCGGGTTGCCGCTCCTCCTCGACCAGCTCATCACGCGGCTCTTGCGCTCGCCCGAGTTTGGGTTGGAGTTCAATCTCCAGAACCACTCGTACCAGCTGCTCATCGAGAGCATGCTCCAGCGTCCGGGGCCGGTGGCCGTTCCTGCCACGGTGGAGTTCTCCGATACCGCCAGCTCGTCGTCCATGGTGCTCTGCGGAGGTTCGTGGGGCGATATATAGCATATGAGCATCATCTGAACTAATGAAATAAATGAAACGAGAAAGAAAAGAAGCGAAGAGAAGCGAAGAGAAAGGGAAGAGAAAGGGAAGAGAAATGAAAGAGAAAGGAGAAAAAAAAAAGAGAAATCATCTACTCGCGTTCCTTTCATCTTCCTCACCTGTCCAGACCAGCACTGCGCTCCTGTACCTGGCAAACACCCGAACGCGCGTTCAACACGCGGCGGCAACTATCTACACACACAATGTTCAAGTCATCAATCGTAACTTCAGCTCGTTCTTTTTCGTCGTCGGCCGCCAGAAATGCCTTTGCCAAGATGCAGTTGCTCGGCACCGTCGGCAGCGTCAACACCCGCGAAACCAAAGACGGTTTGCAGTTTATCAACTACTCGTTGGCTGTCAACAGATACAGCCCCAGCGAGGCCGACAACCGTACCACCGACTGGTTCAACATCTCTGTGTTCAACGAGCGCCACATTGAGTTTTTCAACAACTACCTCAAACCAGGAATGCAATTGTACGTGGAGTGCGACGTGAGACAAAGAGTGTTGGCTGACGAGGATGGCGAAAACCGTCACAGCGTCACCAACTTGAGACAGCTCAGCTACGACGTGGTGCGGTTTGCCAAGAAGGACGAAGAGTAAGCCGAGGTTGTTAGTTATATACTCAATTCTAGTCTTAGTTAATGATACCTGTTGTTCCCCTGTGGTGTAGGGCTACTGCTCGACATTGGCCGAAGCCAACTCCCACGCGTACCCTAGCGTGAGCTTGACGTGTTCCTTCACGTGCTCCCAGTCAATACGGTCAATGGTGTCCAAGACCGAGTGGATGTAGTGGCTCGAGTACTTGAACTCGGACTCGATGATGAAGGCTGCAGGGTACCCGTTTTCGAGGGCGGAGGCATGGTCTGAGCAGGCGTAGCCGCACTCGGTCTCGTGGTACGGAATCGAACAGTACTCGCCGATAATCACCTTCAAGAACTCGTTGAGGCCGGGCGTGGTGTAGTCGGTGATCAAACCAAGGTGCTGTTCGACGCCCTCGTCGGTCATGCCAGCACTGTATCCCGTCATGTCTTGCTGGAGCATGGCCACCACTGTCTCCTTCTGAGCGTGGTAGCGGCTAAACACATCAATGGAGCCCAAGAGCCCACCTTCTTCAGCAGAGTAAAAGTGGAACTCGAGCGTATGGTGGGGCACAAAAGTGCCGTCCAAGTAGTGGTCCAACAAGATGCGCAACGCCTCCAACGTGGTCACGGTTCCGGACCCGTCGTCGTCGGCTCCAGGAGCCTTCAAGAAATTTGGCAAGAGCAAGTTGGCCGAGTCCTGGTGAGCACCTACTACAACCTTGGAATCCACGGCACCAGGGATGCTCACAACAATCGAGTACTGGTCCCAGCCATCGTGGTCAATACGGCTCACCGTCACGTTCTCGGCCGGTTTGATAATCTCCCCAATGCGTTCCTCAAGCCACTGGGCACTGGCGTACCCGGTGTCCAGCTTGTAGTATCTGGTGTAAAACGACGTGAACTTCTCAAGAAGCCCATACATACGCTCGGTGTCAATTGCCTTGAATGCCTTCTTGACCGCCTTGGCGTGTGCCACACTGGTAGGGTAGTTGTACGTGGGGATTTCTGGTGTGGCAGATTGCGCTGGTTGGGTACCCACGAACAAGGCGTTATTCCACCAACTTTTGGGGGAAACAGCAGTGATCATACCATTCTTGATGGCCTGTTCAACCGAGATCTGGTTTGTGACATCAATAAAGTTGGTTTTTTCCTGCTTCAATTGCACCTTTTCTGCCTCAGTCGCTGCCTTGTAGGTGTCGGTGCCGAGTTTGATGAGACGAAGTTCATCAGTGGAGCCCAAAAGCGAACTGAGTAGTGGGAAGGCATCCACCGCGAGAATGGCAAACAAGAAAGGAGTAATCTTCATTCTGGAGTTGTGGTATCTTAGTGGCGAGTGACCAAGACAGGAGCCAGCCGCGGCAAGGCACCATGCGGCTCGTGCCGTATGTAGGACTGGGGTTCAGAGAAGCATATCAAAAAGATGGAAATACACGTGAAAAGCTCAAATTGAGAACGATCCAGAAACCATTGAGCAGTACATACAACGACACTGAAATACTGGTGGAAGATGTACGCACATAGAATGTTTTGCCTCTTGCACTTCCATTCTTGTTGCAAGCCAAATTTGCAGCCGTGGCTTGCTTCCCATGTGTCTCCACAACACTTCCCTTAAGTATAAGCCAGCGCGATCAATTCCTCTTCCAGAACCTCCTCCAACCCGCCATTTCCCTTTCATCCCCTCCGTAACTCCCTTTTCTCCACCCTTCTCTGCTTCCCTCCTACAACTCGTCCATCCACTGCACCCGCACCGTTGAAATTTTTTTGTAAACACAGTCCTTCACCTCACCGTCCTTCAACAAGTAGCACCATCAGCCACGAGCTTCAGCACTTGTAATGTCGAAGCTCATCTCCCCTACCATCAAGCTTGATGATGCGAACTTGCGTGCTCTCCAACTTCAGCAGGGCGATACTTCGTCGTCGACCCAGACAACACGAAGCGTGCTTTCCCAACGATTTCTCCACCCAGTAAATGCTGGTCCAGCCAAAGAAGCCAATTACAAGATCCACGTTCCCAACTTCTCGGAAATGCCACCACTCAAACTTGGCTACAAGTACATCACAAACCTCACCGAGATAGACTCCAACACCCCTTCTGACTTGTACGCGGACGAGTATATCAGCAAGGTGGGTTCTGGCTTGGACAACTACTACTTTGACCCCGTAAACGGCCTCGGTGAGTTTTCCCGCTTTGAGAAAGAGTTGCATCTCAACCTCCCGGACAAGTTCTTCGAGGAACACAACTCAACCCAGACCAGCACCAAGATGGGGATGTTCCCCGAGGTGGACAGAGTGTGGATTGCAGTGGACAATAGGCTCATTCTTTGGAACTACCGCGCCCCGCAGTCGTCGTTCAACAAGCTGACTCAGTTCCTCACCATCGATGCCATCAACCACACCATATTGACGGTCAAGATTGTCCGTCCCAAGCCGGGCATTTTTATTGACGATGTCAAGTTCTTACTCCTAGTGGCCACCACCATGGACATTCATATCTACATTCTCAACTACGACGAAAAGCTCAACAACATGACCATCTTCAATCCGGGTCTCAGCGTCTCCACCCATGGTCTCATCGTGAATCAAATCATCGAGAACGAAACCACCCACGATATATACTTCACTGGTGAAGGTGACGGCGTAAACATCTGGAGATTGGATTATTCCAATAAGGGTTCGTTCACAAAGAACAAGTGCGACAAAGTATGCATGACAAAGTCAGGTATATCCAGTGTGCTTCCCATGTCCAGACTTCCCTTGTTTGGCTCTGACAGCTCGTCCGCGCAAAATGTGGAAGCAGCAAACATCCCCGAAACCGTTTGTCAATTGGTAATTGACTCCTCCAGAAATATCCTCTATTCTTTGTCTACAAGATCTGTCATAAGAGTATATCAGTTACAGGCGGGCCAAGAACAATTCACTCAGCTGAGTCACATACTCCCCCAAGAGATGTTCAAGTCGATTTCTAATTTATTCGTGGACTCGGCCAATTTTAAAGCTTTTTCGAAGTTTAGAATTGTCAGCATCGTGCCCATCCTGTCCCAAGAGTCTGCGAACGTGCAGTTAATTGCTGTCACTAACTACGGTTTCCGAATCCTTCTTCGTTTGGGCAACCGTTCAACATTTGCATCTTACATTTCGAGCTTCAACTCAGCTTCAAAACTCAAGTTATCAGTGGCAACATTGAAGTTTCCTCCTTCTAAAGAAACTCCAAAGCTTGATAATGAGCTTGATGCTTTCACAAAGTCGAAGCAGTACACGGCTAAGCTTATTGAAAACCAGCAAAAATCTGAGTTGTTGAAGAACACAAAGTTCAGTAAAATTATTAGCCCTGGTGTCTTCTTAGTCGTCAAGAAAACGAAGAGATCCGATAAGTTGTTTGTGTGTACTACTAACTACGGTTTCTTGAAAAAGAACGGAAAGCTCGTGGAAGATGCTGAATATCTCAAGTATGCAGCTGGAGACGAAAGCAATGCATTTGTCAACGAAAGCACCTTACCTACTCATATTCAAGACATTGTTCAGTTGACACCCTCCATGAATGCCACTAACACTCCTAATGGATACGCCAACATTCCAGCTAGTCAGTACAGCAAGAAGCCATTGCAATTCGCTGTGTTGAGTAATTACGGTATCACAGTGTACCGCCAAAAGACATCTGACCAGATAATCAAAAGCTTGCGGGATGACACAATAGAGAACTTTATTGAAGAAAATGGGTTCGAAGAAACATGCCTGACGTTGTTGTACTTATCGTGCTCATATGGTGCAGCAGCCGGCTTCCAAAGTATTAATAGCTCTTACAAGAAAAAAGCCCAAGCGCTCTTTTCAACGTGTGGTAACAATGCGAGGTTATTGGAACAGGTTTCATTTCCATTGCAAGCACAGCAGGCCAACCCTCATCAACGAATTTCCGCAGAAAAGCCTCAAATAGACCACCCTACAGTTGAACAGGTTGTCTTAAGTGACCGGTTTTATGGTACCTGCTTGTTGATTTCCCGTCTCTTCAGAAATACTTGGAATCAGAAGGTTTTTGAACCTCTTAAACACATAAAGATTAACCCATCCGGCCAGGTGGATGCATCTACCATAAAAGATGACAATCTTCTTGTTAAGAACTTGAAGCTCACTCGCAGTGAGATTGAATTCTGTATCGGGTCTGTTGTGGTAATCATAAATTTCTTTGCTGAGAACGGTAACAGCATCCAAGGTCTCAGTGCTCCCAATTACAGCTCTGACCCAACTAAATTCGAGAATGAAGTTTGCCTCCGAGCTGAACATATTGCCTTCACCTCCATTTTGAAGTCATTGAATTCCATCAAGGAGTCCTTGTCTTTCTTGTTGGTGTTGATCGACGAAACCCAGGGAGAGGACGCTAGGTTCAGTGACATTATGAAATATCTTTCTGTCTCGAACCAACTCAACTTATTGTCCTTGCTGTTGAAAGACTTGTTACTTCCAAACACTGAGGTTAAGAACTTGGTCAAGGACTTATTGTCTTGTGTTATCAACAAGAATATTCTCAAGGGAGGCTCAATCGACTTGATTGCATCATCGTTACAGAGCTCGTGTGGTTCTTTCTGTTCTACTGATGATGTTTTCATCTTCAAAGCTATTGAGAACTTAACTCGAGCCAAAAACGTTGGTTCAAGAGACAATGACTTGAAGAACAAGTGCCTCAACAATGCCTTGCTGTTGTTCGAACGTGCGTATGATTCCCTCACGTTTGAAAACGTTGAGAACTCTGTTAACATTATGTTAGATCTCGAGTTTTACACTGGTGCGGTAAAGTTACTCTTGAACTTGGCTCACAAGCTCGGCAATACTTCACCCCACTCGAGACTAGAAGTTGCATCTGCCATGGCTGTCACCAATGACAATTCCAAGAAGCGTGCTGAGAACGACGAAAAGCGATTGAAGCTCTATGATTTGATCTTCAAAGTCTTGACAAGAATTGATTATGATGTGGGAAGATGCAGAGAAACTGGCGATCAGTTGAGAATCAATGAAATCACCTCCATCCGTGATGCCACATACGAAACATGCTTTGCATCCCATGACAAGCCATTCCACTACGAGTTCTACCAATGGTTTATTAACCAAAATCTGGGTGATCGCTTATTGGATGTCACAACTCCATTCATACTACCATTCTTGGAGGAGAAATCTGAAAATGATCTCAATTTGCACAACTTACTTTGGTTATACCATGCTAAGAGGGGCAACTACTATGCTGCAGCTAATATTTTGTTCTCATTGGCGATCTCTGAATTTAAGTTGGAGTTGAGCCAAAGAGTGGAATATTTGTCTCGTGCAATTGGATTCTGCAACTGTGTTTGCCCACCAAATGTCAGGCAGAAAATGATCCACTTATCTTCCGTTGTACAAGAGCTTTTTGATGTTGCCAATATTCAGCTTGATGTGCTAGCTGCCATTAATGCTGACGCACGTATAAGCAAAGACAACAAGGAGCTTGCATCTCAAGCCCTCAACTTTAAAGTGCTCACTATAAGTGAGTTGTTCAACAACTACACCGATCCCTTGGGATACTATAATCTCTCGTTGTTGATCTTTAAAGTTTCGGATTACAAGAATAGCGATGACATTTTGAAGAGATGGGAGCTTTTCTTTGAGAGAATTCTCCACGAGTTTTTGACAGTGAATGAGAACAGGGTTGAGCCACTTTACATTAGCATCACGAATGCGTTCACGACAATTGGCTTGCAGCTTTCTTCTAACGACACCGTATTCCCGCTCGATGATTTGGTGAAGCTCATCTGCAAAACTGTTCGCGGAGCCATCGAAGAAGATTCGACCACCCAAACTCCCCCTCGGGGAGCGCTTGTGGACATGTTCCTCAAGTGCGGAGTGAAGTTTGACAGGCTCTACTATTCTTTCCAGTCATTGTTGGAGTACAACAGCTTTGAGGTATACGCTGGCTTTACTGACTACTTGAAAAAGAGCGAGATGCCATATTTGATCAAACGGTGGTACCAAACCGACAAAACATTGAAGGACGGGATTTCGGATGACAAGATCAGCAACCTCGAAGAGTACTCCTTAGATGCCGATCCAATAGCCCAGTTCTTAAAAGAAACGAGCTAGATACGATAATGCATTATTATATATCAAGTTAGGTCATAAAACGTAGCCCTCTGTTTGTCCAACACCTCTCCTCCAAAGACGTTGCTGGGAGTTGGTCTAAGGGTGGCTCCGCCGGCGTGGAGCTCATTTAGCGGCTTCAGCGTCAAATGGGAGACGATACCGTCTACAATAAGACTGGCGGCGTTGTGTTCTGCTCCACGAGGCATGATCACATCTGCCATTTCCTTGGTTGGGAAAATGAAGTCTTGCATTTCTTGACGGGCGCCTTTCAAGTAGCTGAAGATGACGGAGTCCAAAGTAGCAGTTTCTTTTTCCACGACGTCTCTTCTGATCCATCGTATGAGCCGTGTGTCTGGGTCACTAGACATGAACACTTTGATGGCCGACATCTCACGAAGCTCTTTGTCGTAGAGGGCGTAGAGGCCATGGACCAAGTATATCTTTTGGGTGCCAGAAGGAATGTCTTTCATGTCGTTTATGAGGTCCTGCTTCAACTGGGCAATGTCGAATCTAGAAGGCTTCTTCACGATGTTCCCTGTGGAGTCGATGGTGATGGCCGAGTACGACGAATCGGCGGTGGTTTGTGTTTCTTTTTCAGTGTTGTAGTTCTCCATGTCCCAGAGGGAGATGTCGATATTGGTGTCTATCCAGGTGTTCTTGAGAGTGTCTCTGAGCATTTCAGCCATTGTGTGTTTGCCAGCAGCGTGGCCGCCGCCAATAAGGATTAGTACAGACGACATGAATAATGGGGAAGAAAGCAGTCAGAGGACGTGTGGAGCAGTCGATGTGCCCGCTTGCTGAAATCAAGCCAAAAGATGCTGGGGTGTAACAAGAATTGTCCGTTCCCCCCGGGTGGTTTGTGAACGGTTTGCAATTTTTAGTTTCTCATCGCGAAGATCATCGCTCTTTTGCAACACCAGTGGCCATGGACTTTGATCGGGAGCAGGATGCGGAACTCGAGTTTACCAAGCAGACGAAGAAGGTGAAGATCTATCCCACTTTCGAGAGCATGAATCTCCGCCCCGAGCTTCTCAAGGGCATCTACAACTACGGCTTCGAGGCCCCCTCGGCCATCCAGTCCCGAGCGATAATGCAGATCATTCGTGGCCGAGATACAATCGCCCAGGCGCACTCGGGCACAGGCAAGACTGCCACGTTCTCCATCGGCATCTTGTCGCTGGTGGATACCAAGGCCAAGGACTGCCAGGCACTCGTGCTTTCTCCCACGCGAGAGCTTGCCCAGCAGATTGAAAACGTCATTCAGCATTTGGGAGACTACATGAATGTGAGGAGCCATGCCTGCATCGGCGGCACGCAAGTGGGAGACGACGTGAAGAAGTTGCAGCTGGGACAGCACATTATCAGCGGCACTCCTGGACGAGTGCTCGACATGATCAAGAGAAGAAACATCGTTCCCCGCCACGTGAAGATGATTGTGTTGGACGAGGCCGACGAGCTCTTGACCAAGGGCTTCAAGGAACAGATCTACGAGATCTACAAGACACTCCCGGCGGGAGCCCAGGTGGTGGTGGTGAGTGCTACGCTCACACCAGAAGTGCTCGAGATGACCAGCAAGTTCACCACCGACCCAGTGAAGATTTTGGTGAAGCGGGACGACGTCACGTTGAAGGGCATCAAGCAGTACTACATCCAGTGCGAGAAGGAGGACTGGAAGTTCGACACGCTATGTGACTTGTACGACAATCTCACCATCACCCAAGCGGTCATCTTCTGCAACACCAAGACCAAGGTCAATTGGCTTGCGGCCGAGATGCGCAAGTCCAACTTCACAGTCGCGGCCATGCACGGCGACATGAAGCAGGACGACCGAGACAGCATCATGAAAGAGTTCCGTTCGGGTTCCACCCGGGTGCTCATCTCCACCGATGTGTGGGCCAGAGGAATCGACGTCCAGCAAGTGTCGTTGGTGATCAACTACGATCTCCCGCTCGACAAGGAAAACTACATCCACCGAATCGGGCGTTCTGGCCGATTTGGCAGAAAGGGAACGGCCATCAACTTGATAACGTCCCAAGATAAGGACGAGCTCAAGCTGCTCCAGCATTACTACTCGACAAAAATACGCCAAGTGCCGGCGGACCTCAGTAAAATCATGTAAATACAGCCACTGGCTCAATTATATCAATAAACATAACAACCGGCCCATTCCCTCCTCCAAACCCAATATCAGCCTGGGCCTTGGCTCCCCCGACCTCTTCGCCTGGCCGGGTGCATCTGCAGGACGATTGCACCAGATCTCATCACAAATTTTTTTTCTTCCAACCAACAACATGGACTCGTATGTCTCCCAGTTGGAGGACACATTAAAGCAGACCACGGTCCCAGACTCGGCTGCCATCAAGCAGGCATCGCAGAAGTTGTCCAAGGAGTTGTATCCCAACGACTTGGCTCTTCCAGCCTTGATCCACATTTTGCAGAGTTCCTCCAACGACGTAATTAAACATCTTGCCTCGGTTGAGGCGCGTAAGTTGGTGCTCTCGAAATGGGAAACCCTCGACGCGGTCCAGAAGCCCCAGATCCGCGAGTCTATGTTGCAGAACACCTTCTCCCAGTCCACCACCCTCATCAGACACTCCTCGGCACGCGTGGTGGCTGCAATTGGAGAGCTTGACTTGGATAAGGGCGAATGGCAGGACTTGTTGCCCAGCTTGGTCAAGGGAATCCAGGGCGGCGACGTCCAGACCAAGGAAATGGCCGTCTACACCTTGTTCACCTTGTTGGAGACCCAGGTGGCTGCCTTGTTCCCACACGTCCAGGACTTCTTGGCCCTCTTCGGTACCCTCTTGTCGGACCAGTCCGCCAGTGTGCGTGTCAATGCCGTGTTGTCCTTGGACGTGATTTCCCAGCTCATCGAACTGGACTTGAACGATGTCCTGGCTGCGAAATTCAAGGAGTTGGTGCCTGGCGTCATGGATGTGTTGAAGCAGGTCATCTCCGCCGACGACAACGAGCAGGCCAAGTTGGTGTTCAACGCCGTCAACAACTTCCTCTACCTCGACACCTCGTTGGTGGGCGACCACTTGATCGGCTTGGTCCAGCTCACCGGCGAAATCGCCGCCAACACCCAGCTTGATGACGAATACAGAAGCTTCGGCTTGCAGTTCTTGATCTCGTGTGTCTCCATGAGAAAGTCCAAGCTCGTTGCTGCCAAGATCGGTCCCCAGATCACCGCTGTGGCCTGCAAGATCGCCTCCGAGGAGGTGGACGTGGACGAGGAATTGGGCACCGAGGACGACGAAAACGAGAACGAAGAAAACGTTCCCTCGTCCTTGGCTTTGCGTTTGATCGCCATGCTCGCCGCCGAGTTGCCTCCCTCTCAGGTCCTCGTGCCCTTGTTCGAAAACCTCAACGGCATGTTATCCTCGTCCAACCAGTTCGAAAGAAGAGCCGGTTTGTTGAGTTTGGGTGTCGGAAGTACCGGTGCTCCCGACTTCTACTTGTCCCAAATCAACAAGATCGTCCCAGCCTTGGTTAACGGCTTGAAGGATGAGCAGTGGATTGTCAAGGTTGCTGCTTTGAGAACCTTGTCCCAATTGACCACTGAATTGCAAGACGGTATCGCTGACTTCCACGAGGAGTTGTTGCCTTTGATCATCGCCAGCATCGACTCGGCTACATCTGTTCGTGCCTACAAGTATGCATGTTTCGCCTTGGATGGCTTGATTGAATTCATGAGCCACGAAGCTATTGCTCAATACTTGGAGCCTTTGATGAACAAGTTGTTCCACATGCTCCAACAGGCAAACAGTTCTACCTTGAAGGCTGCTATTGTCTCTGCCATCGGCTCTACTGCTTTTGCTGGTGGTAAGGCTTTCACCCCATACTTCACCAACTCGGTTCAATATTTGGAGCCCTTCATTGCCAATGCCGCCGAAACTGAGGGCATGTCGGAGGATGACATCGAATTGAGAGCTTTGACTTTCGAGAACATCTCCACCATGGCTAGAGCCGTCGGTTCCCAGTCGTTTGCCTCTTACGCTAAGCCTTTGATTGAGGCTGCTTACGGCTCCCTTAGTTCCGAGCACTCAAGAATCAGAGAGTCTGGCTTCGCTTTCATCACCAACATGGCCAAGGTCTACGGTGCTGAGTTGGCTGGCTTCTTGGACCAGATTGTCCCAGAGATCCTCAAGTGTTTGGAGCAAGAAGAATTCACCTTCGATGGTTTGAATGAGGAGGAGGAAATCGGTGCCGACGACGAGGAAGAAGACTTGGAAAACAAGTTCAACGTTCACACCGGTATCACCATCGAGAAGGAAATTGCATCTGTCGCCTTGGGTGAGTTGGCCACTGGAACCGGTAGCCAATTTGCTAGATTCGTCGAGCCATCTCTTAAGACTTTGGCTGATCAAATCGACAACTCTTACGGAATGAGAGAGGCTGCCATGAACGCCATGTGGAAGATTGCCCGTGCCATGTTCGTTGCTACCGTTGGTGAAGACTTCAAGGCACCAAAAGGTGTTCCTCAGCAACCTTACGTTGACGCATCTATCGTTCAATTGATCCAGACTGTGAGAAAGATTGCCATCGCCAATTTGGAGGAAGAATTTGAGTTGACCATGGTTGCCTGCATTTTGGACAACTTGTCCGAAGCCATCCACGCTGTGGGTGCAATTGCTGTCGTTGACAGCGCTGCTGACACTTCGGTCCTCGAATCTTTGTGCGTCCAATTGATGAACATTATCAAGAAGGAGCACCCATGTCAATTGGAAGACGAAGAAGGTCCAGCTGATGAAGAGGATGCTTCCGAGACCGAGGCTCTCTTGTACGAATCTGCATTGGAAGTGTTGATCGGCTTGTCTTCTGCTTTGTCTGGTGACTTTAACAAGATCTTCGCTTCTTTCAAGGATGTCATTTTGGCTAACGTCAACGGTAAGTCGAAGAACAAGAGAGTCAGCTCCATTGGAGCTCTTGCCGAAATTTCCTCAGGCCTCAAGGAGGCCAACCCTGCCAGCGAGCAGTTGCTCACTGTTTTCGTTGACAAGTTGGCCAACGACAAGTCTTTGGAAGTTAAGGGCAATGCCGCTTACGGTGTTGGAATCGTAATTGAGAGCAGTTCCAACGACTTCTCCTCTGGCTTCAACAACATTTTGCAACTCTTGTTCCAATTGTTGAACAAGACTGACAAGCGTGCCGACAGTGCTGACGACGAAGAGTCCAAGGACGTTGTACACAGATCTTACGCCAATGCTTGTGGATGTGTGGCACGTATGGCTCTTAAGAACCCTCTGGCTGTTCCATTGAACCACGTTTTAGGCCCATTGTTGGCTCACTTGCCATTGGAGACTGCCTTCGAAGAGAATGAACCAATCTTCAAGTTGATCCTCAAGCTCTACGAAAGTAATAATGAACTCATTGTTAACGAGACCCAAAGTGTCGTGAACATCTTTGCGCAAGTTTTCACCAAGGAGGCTAAGAGAATTAAGTTGGTTGATGAGGCTACTCTTGGAAGAGAAGAGAACATGGACAGATTGAAACAATTTGCATCCGAAGAATTGAAGACTAAGGTCGTGGAATTGTTGAAATTCTTGGACGGAAAGTTCTCCGGAGTTGTCTCACGCAATGAAGTCTTGAAGGGAGTTGTAAATTAGATGTGTATAGATTATTGAGTTGAGTTAATGGCATGCGTCATAATGTATTAAGAATACCTTACAGTGCCAGTTCGGGAATATCCCGATTGCCCGATTGGGAAGCGAAAGGGGAACCAATGTGCATAATTGATTAGCTGCAAAATACAAATGGGGTAGGGAATATAAATGGGCATTCTAGTGGATATTAAGAAGCAAAATGGATACCTATGGCAAAGTACTTGCGGTAATATCTGCTCTTTCTCTTTTATTTTTAAGTCCACCGCTTTATTTTCATATCCTGAGACGAAATATACCAACGATATGCTTATTGTCATTTCTCTTCTTAGAGGCAATCAATTCTGTTGTTTGTGCTTGCATTTGGAGTGACGAAGACTTTTATTTGAAATGGGATGGAAAGGGCTATTGTGATGTGTTTCAAAAGATAAAAGCTGGTTCCTCAAGTGGAAAGGTTGCAGCCGTGGCAGCGCTCTCGTTGGATCTCTACATGATATTGCGAGCAAAAAATCACAGATACTTGGCCAAAGGCTCCAAGGTTAAACTCATTACCGAGCTATCAATCTGCCTCATAACTCCCATCTTCTGTATGGCAACCAACTATATTATCCAGACTTCCAGGTATGGGATACTCAGATACGTCGGGTGCTATGGTTACTATAGTGGTTCGACCCTCACCATATTTTTGGTGTCCATATGGAATTTACTTTGGGCAGTGGTAGCTGTTGTGCTTGTCCTTTTGACGTTCTTCACCTACTACAAGAGATGGAGAGATGTAAAGGACCTTCTCAATTGTACAAACTCTGGACTTAACATCCGCCGGTTTACAAGATTGATGGTATTTATTGCACTGGTGATTGTGCTTTTGGTTCCAATGGTTATATACACTTTCATTCGGGATGTTGAGTTCTACCATGGCCCGTACAGTTGGAAATTCACCCACCAGTACTTCAATTACCCAATTGAGTTCGTTGCTGCTTCGCCAGACATCACAGTCAGCATCTTCTTGAATTTTGGGATCAGCATAATTTCCTTCTTGCTCTTTGGTTTGGGAGAAGATGCCATTCAGATGTATAAGGCTCTTATTCCTCAAAGATTCAGAGGCATGCTAACATCTAATGGGGTCGAGGAGCAGATCCTCCAAGTGCCTCCATCAGAACAATGGGAGACTGCAAACACGGGCACAACTTATGGTACCACCGTGGTTGGCAGTGAAATTATCATGAAGGATGCCTTTGGCGACAATGGAGCCACCAGATTCGAATCCGACAGTTCACCGGTCAGTTTCAATAGAGACCTCGAATCTATACTTTGGGACGTGAAGGATAAATGCAACTAGTTCAGATGTTAATTAATGCTTTGAACCTTGCAGCAAAGACCTCCGAGTTGACTTTACCCTCGGTTTCTTTCATTGCACGTCCTATTAAGAAATTGATTGACTTGTGCTTTCCGCCCTTGATCCGTTTCACCACGTCAGGGTTTTCGTTTATAATTTCAATGCAGATCTCATCCACGATCTCATTGATATCAGATTCTGTGATTCCAGTTGGCTTGCCTAGGTCATATTCTTCCATTGCTTGTGTGATCTCCATTGCGTCAGGATTAGCTACCAAGTTTGCAAGAAGAATTTTTGCCGATGCTGGTGTGATTGCCTTTTCGATGTAGATCAATCTTAAGAGATGGGCCAAAGACAATGGAGAAACTTTTTCATGATCAAAGGGAATGTTGTTCTTTGAAAATGCTCCAAAAAGTTCGTGAAAGAGCCAGTTGTTTGCCCGCTTGACTTCGACTTGACTGCTGGCGTCTATAAGTTTGTAGTAGTAGTTCAAGATACTTTTGTTTCTCACGAGGAACTGCGCGTGCTTTGGCTCGATGTTGAATGGGTCGGACGTAAGCTTGTCTATAACAGTGTCTGGAAGCTCGGGAAGTGAGTGCTGAACCTGATCCTTGATTTCTGGGTGTAACCTGATACTGGGGAGCTCTGAGTCAGGAACATACCGGTACTCCACTGCGTCTTCTTTAGAACGCAGGGCGGATGTACAAGTACCATCCCAAGAGCGGGTCTCTTGTAAGATGGGTGTGAGACCGTCCTGAACACTCTTGACCTGGCGAAGATATTCAAATTTGAGAGCGTCATGAACTTCACTGGTGCTTCCAAGGTTCTTGATTTCCACCCGATTACCGCCGTTTATACTGACGTTGACATCGACACGAATTGCACCTGTCTCCAAGTCGCCGGTGCAAACATCGAGGTATTTCACTAAAGTCTGGTACTTTTTGATGAACCCTATCACTTGCTCGAGAGTCTCAAAGTCTGGCTTTGTCACTAGTTCAATGAGGGGCATATTAGCACGATTGTAGTCGATTCGGATCTCACCATCGAACTTGTTGTAGTTTGTTTTGCCGGTATCTTGTTCTATTTGGATCTGCTCAATCCAAATAACCTTTTCGGGCGTATCTATGCCATCGTACTTCTCGTTAAGCTTCATAGAACCACCCTTGGCTAGCGGACTGTAATGCTGAGTGATCTGGTAGCCTAGAGGCTGATCGGGATAAAAGTAGTGCTTCCTGTCAAAGCTTGAATTGTGGTTTATGTCACTATTAAGTGAGACCGCAAGACGCAAAGCCAAGTTGAGTGCCTCTGGGTTGAGCATGGGCATGGTACCAGGAAGCCCCAAATCAAAGTAGCTGATGGACGAATTGGGCGGCTCGTCATAGCTTGTCTTGGACAACGAAAAGAGCTTAAAATTTGTTTTGAGCTGTGTGTGTATCTCGAGCCCGCATTTGAGCTTGAATCCAGGAATGAGAGTCGACCGCAAGAACGCAGAGGAGTGTAGTCGTCTGACCGAGTACATCTTACGTTTGGTCCTGTATGAAAGTCTTGACCGATGGAGAAGCTGCGAGCACACCTCGTGGTCAGCCTGCAGGATGGTGTTGTGGTAGGCGCACGCCATCATTCACAGATAAGATAAGTGTGAATCACAACAGGAGGAGCATAGCATAGTACTTTTGTTAGAATCAAAGGTAAGCGCGATTTGAGAGTCACCGGTACTATTAATAGTTTGTGTGGCACTGATTGATTTTAGGCACTTTGCCTGTACCGATTACAACAGTAACTAATAACCAGATGCGGTCACAGTTTAAAGATGAACATCCTTTTGGTAAGTATAAATGACAACAGAGAGGTCTTGGGGAGGTCAACGGTGTTTCCTACGTTTATCGTGGTGTGCTAGAGCATACTGGTAACCGACTTGCCCTTCCAGTGACTTTAGATGATGACGGTGGCAAGGTCCACAAAGCGCGCCACCCTTGCGGGGGATTAGTACTAACTATAGAAAAGAGGAAAGCCGAGGCTTCCCGGATCATTGAAAGGTTTGGCGACAGACTTCCAGTGATTTGTGAAAAGGTGGAGAACTCAGACATACAAGAAATCGATAAGCGCAAGTATTTGGTACCTGGAGACTTGTCGGTGAGCCAATTTATGTACGTGATAAGAAAGAGAATCAAGTTGACCAGCGAGAAGGCCATTTTCATCTTCATCAACGACATCTTGCCTCCCACTGCGGCTCTCATGAGCACGATATACGAAGAGCACAAGGACGAGGATGGCTTTTTGTACGTGTTGTACTCTGGAGAGAACACGTTCGGACAGCCTGCCGAAGAGCGGGTGGCCATCGACTTGGCAGATTTGGACTGGGACGTTTTGAACTAAGCGATTGTCCTGGATGAGATTATGGATTTTGTTTCTACGATGTTTGCTGGATGGCGCAGGATTGGAGATGATGCGTTGCTATATACGTTTATGTATCGTTGTTAGTTTTGGCCTGTGAATCCAACAGTATTATTATACCCACGCCCTTGTCCTTGACATCCTGGTGGTTATAGAAGAGCTCGTATAGTCCGCGTGTCACAAGATAATTGTCGTCAATCAGCAATTCGTCGAGATCAAGTGCACCAGCGATATTTTGGTACAATCTGTTTCTGTCGGTAAGCTCTATCGCCAACCCATAAAAGACGGTCTTGTACTCGTATTTCACCTTATTGCCGAGGTCTTTTTGGACGAACTGAGCATAGTCCAGAACTATGCTGGTCATCAACTGTTCGTCTTCCGCTCCTTCCGCCTCAAAAAGAACCAAAAGTCCGTTTGCGGATGATAGGTCGAGTGTCTGTATTGCGTAGCATATGCCGAAACTAAGCAAAAGAACTGCTTGGCAAAGTACACCCCTAAACATTATAAAGCGTATGTTAAATTAACACCTTGATATCGCGTCATGCAGGGAGTGCAGCACCTTCCCGATGCGGTTTGGCAGCCACCGCCCTTCTAGAATAAGTCGCAGTATTTGGCCTCCACCTCCTTAATCTGGTTTCTGAGTTCGGTCTTTCGTTCTTCGTCACACCACGAGCCGTTGATACCGTTGAGCACAACCCGGGTCCACTCCTTGGGGCTGAATCCAAATCTGGTGTGTACGTGGACATAGTTGTCCAAAATGTAGCCTCCAAAGTAGGCGGGATCGTCGGAGTTGATGGAAAACGGAACACCGGCATCCAAAAACTTTCTGATTGGAAGCTCAGACACGTCCTTGACCACCTGCAACTTGACATTGGACATGGGACAAAGCGACAACATGATTTGGTTTTCGGCCAAGTGTCTCATCAACTCGTCACTGTGCTGCGAGTTCACTCCGTGGTCGATTCTGGACACCTTCAACTGTTCCAAAGAGGTGGTGACGTACGAGTGGTCACCTTCTTCACCGGCGTGGGCTGTCAAGTTGACGTGAGGGAATTGCTGCTTCAACGTCTGGTAGCACTCGGTGAAAAGCTCGGGTGGGAAAGGCTTCTCGGCCGAGTCGAGACCCAATCCATGGATGATTCCCGCCTCGTAGTACTGGGCAGCACTGGCAATCGTTTGCAATCCGTCGGCGGCAGGCAAGTGGCGCAAAAGACACATGATGAGCTTGTTGGTGGTGTTGAACTGGGCATTGGCTTCCTTGCATGCTCTCTCAAACCCGGTGACAACCGTGTGGATCGGAATACCGCGCTCAACGTGGCCCTGTGGGTCAAAGAACACCTCCGAGTGGACACAACCGTCGGCGTGAGCACGCTTGAAATAGTCCATGGCCAAGTCGTAAAAATCGTCCTCCTTGATCAACACACTCATACCGACATAGTAGTGGTCCAAGAAGTCCTGCAAGTCAGCAAAATTGTTATATCTGTCGTTACATGCAGCTACAGACGCAGGGAATGTCTCTGGCAAAGTGATGTTGTTTCTCTCGGCAAGCTGGAAAAGCAAAGATGGCTCGAGGGTTCCCTCCAAATGCACATGGTGTTCACACTTGGGAAGGTCCCTGAGGAACTCGGTCATACGGGCGTTGCATACGTGGGCCATCTTGCAATTTTTCGCCTAGCTTATCTCTCATCGCCATTTGACATAATTGTATGCAGGGGTTCATGCGGCTCACCTGCAAGCACCACCAAACACGTCAAGAGTGGTGGAGTGTCACTCGTTGCTTCTGAGCTCACTCGACTGATTTCAAGTGGTAATTGTCCTTTTTCGGCGCCCAGAATCATTTTCTGCAATTCCAAAGTGAGAGAACCACCTGTTCATTTGGTTCTACATCTCTGAAAGTTCGCCAAGTAGGCGCAGGATTGGCTGCGGCTGGTTTCCCGAGGGGGTCCTTTCTTGAATAGGCAGAAAGTGTTGTCAATGGACTAGATTCTTCCTCAGCACAATGAACATGAATAGCAGTGGCATGCTGAAGCATTTCCGCCAAACGAAACTACCCTGCAATTTCTCTGATTTTTCATTGACCACCATGCTTTCTGAAGTACTTACTTGGTCGAGACCACATGCAAGGATCATGGCAACAACCATATATGTCCGGACGTCAAAACCCCATTTCCGACAATACTGTACCCATGCAGCTATACTTAGATATGAAGCTCTGCATAATACCCGCATGTGTTCCCCTGGCCCTGCAACCGATCCGACGGTCAGCCCCGTCACGTCGTTCCTGCAGACAGGTTTGACGTTTCTAAAATTAGCCTCACGGGCTGTACATGCCAAGATCAGCGCAGGAAACATTTTTCCGGTCTGAGAATCGGTCCCGTCATGGCTCGGCAGCCGTCGTCTCTCTTGTGTCCGTGTGTCCTACCGTGGCGCGTTTTCAGCCAGCCATCGCGACAGATTCTTGGCAGGTTGCAAGAAGACAACGAAACCGCAAAATATCGCTTAAAGCCAGGGTCGCTATAGACAAAGAGACACTTTTATCCACGGCCTATCTGCGCCTGAACACCCTTCTCCGACATTGGGATCATTTCGTAACAGATCATTTTATGCACATCCATACACCGCGTCCCCACGATCATAGCCTGCCGCAGTCCTGTTTGAGTTGATGATCTGAACAGCCTCACATAAAAAAAGTCGAAATTTTTGTCACCAAGCATGAGTTACAACTACCGTCGTAAGAGCGACGACTCGCTAGAGGATTATGTCCAGCATGCGGGTACGTACAACTACGCCCACCAGCCCAGTCAGGAGTCCCTCAATTTCCAACAACCGCAGCCCGTGTACACCTCGCACCAGCCGAGCTACGAGGACTTTACCGACTACTACCAGGATCCTCTGAGACCCTCCAACATATTTACCGCTCCAGATGCCCCTCAGCTCGAGCCATTGCCCCAGGAAAACCCGTTCGACAACCGTTTGCAAGATCCCGGACGCGACAATTATGAACTCAACACCTTTCACGACTACAACTATGCCAGCAACAATGACTACCATCAGGCCTTTGTTCCGCACGTTTATGATGACGATGACGAACGCGAGTTTGATAGGCAGATTGAGTACAACCAATTTGACGGAGACTCGTACGACTTGAACGTGGTGCAAGTGCCGTCAATTGTATCGAAAGAAGATTTGATCGACGTGCCCGAGTCGCCGTTTGGTGACGAGCGTGAGCTCCCCATTCCACCGGAAGAAGAACCAGTGCGTTCTAAACCGCAGATTGGTATAGCCTCGGGATTGAATGGACATTTGGTGTTGGATTGCCCGGTCGCTACCGAACTTTTGACTAAGTTTCCCGGTTATCGGGGCGATCAGAAAGATGGCGGTTTGGCCAGAGAGTTCTCATACATGAGATACACAGCCGTCACCTGCGGACCTTCCAACTTTTATCGTGACGGGTACATTTTACGTCCAGTCCATTATCCAATGCCCCGTCAAACTGAAATCATGATAGTCGTCACCATGTATAATGAAGATGACATCTTGCTAGCAAGAACATTGAAGGGTATCTTCAAGAACATTAAGCATCTCGAATCCAGAACCCGCTCGCCAGTATGGGGAAAGGATTCGTGGAAAAAGATTGTGGTTTGCATTGTCAGTGACGGTCGTTCCAAGATTAACGAACGTGCCCAGGCTCTCTTGGCTGGTCTTGGTGTGTATCAAGAAGGTCTCGCAAAGAGTAGAGTTGATGACAAAAAGGTGCAGGCGCATATCTACGAGTACACAACCCGCGTCGGTATCCTGAGTGTCGATGACACCGTCAAGTTGACCACAGAAAAGATTGTCCCTGTCCAGCTTCTCTTCTGTCTCAAGGAAAACAACGCCAAGAAGATCAATTCTCATCGTTGGTGTTTCCAAGCATTGGGTCAGGTCCTCGACCCACGGATTGTTGTGTTGTTGGATGCGGGTACACAACCATCTGGAAAGTCCTTGTATCATCTTTGGAAGGAGTTTGAAAAGGACCCTCGAGTCGCCGGAGCATGTGGAGAAATTAAAGCTTCGTTGTTAAAGAGACAAATCCTCACCAACCCTATCGTATACGGACAAAACTTCGAGTATAAAATCTCCAACATTTTGGATAAGCCAACCGAGAGTGTGTTTGGTTTCATTTCGGTCTTGCCCGGTGCTTTCTCGGCCTATAGGTATGTTGCTCTCCAGAATGATGTTAATGGCAGGGGCCCGTTGGAGAAGTATTTCAAGGGCGAATTTCTTCACGGCAGTGGGGAATTAGATCCCGATGACGATGAATACCAACTTAAGAAGGCTCAGTTAAAGGATGAGGCTGGTATCTTCACCTCCAATATGTATCTTGCGGAAGATCGTATTCTTTGTTACGAACTCGTGGCCAAGCGAGGCTGTTCCTGGCTTCTTCGGTACTGTAAAAGTGCTAGTGCTGAAACTGATGTTCCTGAAGGTTTAGCTGAATTCATCTTGCAGAGACGGAGATGGCTTAACGGTTCCTTCTTTGCGGCCATTTACTCGTTGGCCCACTTTCCAAAGTTGTGGACATCCTCTCACTCTATTGGAAGGAAGCTCTTCCTTCACATTGAATTCTTTTACCAGTTTTTGAATCTTATCGTGTCATGGTTCTCCATTGGATCATACTTTTTGGTTTTCAGAATTTTAACTACCTCGTTGGCTGATTCAGATTTGCATTTTGCTCCTGGAAACGTTCTTTCCGTTGTGTTCCTATGGCTCTACTTGGCATCTATTGTCACGACCTTTGTCTTGAGTTTTGGTAACAAACCCAAAGGAACTGAAAAGTTCTATATTGTGATTGTTGTTTTCTTTGCTATTTTGATGGCGTATATGATCTTTGCTGCCATATATATGGCTGTGCACTCGATCCAACTGATATACAATGATCATACACAGATCACGGTGTCACTTTTCTTTCAGAATGCCCAGTTCCGGGACTTGGTTGTTGCAACGGCTTCAACCTACGCCTTGTATTTCATCGCGTCTTTCCTTTACTTTGAACCATGGCACATGTTCACTTCGTTCATCCAATACATTCTCTTGTCACCGGCATATGTGAATGTGTTGAATATTTACGCGTTCTGTAACATTGATGATATTTCATGGGGTACCAAGGGTGACACGGGAGCCAAGGATTTGGGTGCTGCTAAGGTCAGAGAGGATGGTACTTTCGATGTTAACATTCCTATCTTGAAAGAAGAGATCAACCAATCATACCTTGACCAGTTGGAGAAGATTAAGAAGCCCATACCGAAGAGTGGATCCAAGGTCCCAACAAGCAACGAAGATTACTATGCATTCATTCGTTCGATGACCGTTTTGGTGTGGATGTTTTCCAACTTTTTGTTGATTGCAGTGGTATTGGAAACCGGAGGCTTTAATCAATTGGATCCAGGAGACGACAACACGAATTCTCGGTCAGAGATATTTTTGACAGTGATCTTGTGGATGGTTGCATTCATGGCCTTGTTTCGGTTTATTGGTTGCTCGTTGTATCTTGTCCAGAGATTCTTTGCCAAGTTCAAGCATTCGCAACGGCGTTAGCATAAATCCATAATTTTGTATAAATCTGTAATATTGTAAACGTACAGGAGCACCACAAATGTAGCATGTAGCAAAAAGAAAGAACGACCAAAACAGAAAGGGAACTGAAGAATCAGACCAAATGGACTTCAAGTGGACTACCTCTACAACTGTGGTCTACTTCGGCAGTCTTCTGGAAGACCTACGGGTTGCAAGCAGCACTTTTGCAACCTACACCCATACACCCCCACCAACACGATTAGCAGCCTCGCGTTTATAAACAATGGTTGATGAATAAACAGCGGAGGAAAAGTGTTAATTTAGATCTCGGGGAACCACTTCCACTTCCGTATGAGGTCAAGGAGGAGAAGAGGGAGCCAGAAGTACCTTCGTTGGACTATGCCCCAATCCGAAAACGACGTTGGAAAGAAGTGACGGACAGCGACGAAGCACCACAAACCGCGCCTAATGTAACGATTCCCAAACTTCTGGGATACCTCAGTAAACACAGAGACAGTTCACGACTGGAGGAAGAGCCTATAGAGCTCATTCGACAACATATTAACGACATACGGACTACGATCATCAAGCATAACTTGCATCTCGAAGAGAGACAGCTTGATGAATTTGAGAACCAACTAAACAGAGAAAGAGAGAAACACGAAGAGAAAGAGCAAAACAAGGACAACACTAATATTATGGACGAGCTCGAGAAACTCCAGAGATCGCGACAACTGGGGACACCACGAGTCTTGTATCTCGAGATCACCGTCGTGGCGCTCACCATCCTCGTGGTGATGATGGGGTCGTTCTTGTTTTCCGGGCTCAATTACGACTACTGCTATTACTTCTGTTAATTCTTATGTACAATACTACTCGTCATAGTCGTTGGCGGGAGGAGCGGCGCTCTCGCTGCTCATGTATAAGTCTATGGCGGTGGAGAACGCAGCGAAGCCTGCGCATCCAAACAAGGCAGCCTGGGGTCCTGCCTTGATGGAAAGACCAGCACCGGTGATGCATCCAGCAGAGACACCGTTATAAATATCGTGTTTGGCTCTCAAACTCTCGATGGCACACTCCACGCCCGAGTATACAAAACCAATGTATCCAAAGTTCTTGGCCGACGAGTACGATCTGCGACCCATGTCCGAGAACTGGAGCTTCATCTGCTGTTTGAACGGAAGTTCACTTATGTGGCTCACCGACAGCGTACCCACCGGCACATCGTAGGCCATCGAAGCCATAAACAAACCGAAAAATCCACCAAGGGCAAAACCAGTTACCCCCGCCATGGCGGTCTTTCCCGGACAAGATTGCATGAATGCGATCATCTGTTTGGCACCTGCCTCTGCCTGCTCCTCCTGGGTCATCTCGGCAAACGGCTTCTGGGGCTGCTGCCCACCTATAGCACTGAACAGAGACATGAAAATCGATGCAATGTCGCAGAGTCGCAAAGAGTGTTGACCGACCTCGTGCCCGGTGTCGCGTGCGCAGGGTCTCGTGACGCAATTCGTGATGCCTGTGTGGGAGTCGCACGACACAAGCCGCATCAACCAGCTGTTAGAGGAATGGTCACACCACTTGTCACCGAGATTCATAAACAGCTCACGAAACCGCACGCTACGGCCGTACAGTGGCGCTACAGCAGCGCTACAATAGCCGGAACACCCCACATGTCATGGCTTAATTTTGGCATACCCGAACATCACCGATCTCATCTCTTCTCCACACGATGTAATATACACTACCAACGGTATCAACCGCCTCCACTCTACCCCCCTTCCCGCCCCAGTTCTCTCGCATACTAGCCCAATTACACCTACTCCAACAAAAGCAACTCGCTTTGTCGCTTCCCCCTAAATTCCCCTCATAACCCCACCTATATCCGCATCTGGTATCACCCCACTAGTATCGTGACTTGTGCGCACCCAATGGTGAATGAGGGGAGTTGCAACCTCCGTTCGGGGATAGCATATAAATAGGGAGGTGAGGCATTTCAGATTCCACCTCTGTTCTATTTCAAATTCGAACTTTAGTTGTTTGAGTTTGAGTCCTAGTTCACAAGTTCACCCTGATTGTTATACGACAGCCGCATATTACTCTAAATCACTAGCACCATGACTGCAAAGAAATCCAAGTCCGGTAGAATGACCACTGCCTTGGACTTGACGACCTGCGAAAAGCTCGAGCATTTGCAGCCCATTCCTAAGACTAGATCTGCATCGATCACCTCTATTGAGTCAGAAGATGGCGTGGTGTCGTCGGTGTTGAAGCCTCCACCAAGAAGAGACTTTGACGACTTGATGGCATTTGAGGGTTTCATTAGAGACGAGACCTGGGACAATGACTATGACTATTGTCACGCTCACTTGACCTACTACCCACCCTTCATCTTGAAGGAGGTGCACAACAATTTAGACAAAATCAAACCCACCATGAACAAAAACTCAAGAAAGTTCAAGAGAAATCTTCAGCACCACATCAAGAAGCACTTGATGCAAGACATGGAGACATGTTCCGGCTTCAAGATGGACTTCAACAAGGTTGGCGTGGTCGAGACCCCAACCAAGGTGCAGTGGAGATTCGAAGACATTGGCGACCACGGCTTCTCGAAGGAAGAGGAGGACATGTATGGCAGACACTGGAAGCTTGAGCTTGAGGTCACCTGCAACAACGAGAATCCGTTGGTTGAGATTGACTACAAGGCTACCCCAATTATGTGAAAGCTTGTCCTTGTCCTTTGTTCTGCTTGGTTTTTGATAATGTTTACGAATAATGAATAAATGATTACGCCCGCGCAACTGCATCGTAGGCCGGACTGGCGTAGTAGTACTGGTTGGCGAACGTGTCCATGTTGTCGGTGACAAAGTCGAGAAAGTCCACGCTTTGCGACACGAGGGTGTTCAAGCTGGGCGAGTCCATGGTGGTCTGGGCGAGAAGGCCAGGCAACAGAGCAAAGAGCCGCAAGAGATGTTCCACACCGTACAAGGACGATGCGGCAAAGTCGCCGTGCTCCTTGCGGAGCTCCAAGTACTGGAGACGCTCCACCTTGTAGAGTAGCACCAAGCTGAGACTCCGGTTGAAGTAGATCTCCAACCCGGTGGTGTACTCGTGCAAAATGTGGTCGGCTTCGTCCGACACCCCACCGTGAGCCTTGGTGAACTGCCGGAGGATCTCGGCCACCGGCACCCGCGACGGGATGGTCAAGAGCTTGTGGTCCTTGGTGATGTACTCCCAGTCGTCGACCAAGATGTGTCGCAACTCGGGCCGCATAGGCATGTACACCTCGTTATACTTGGCATTGTCCTGCCGTCTCTTGGGCCGGCCCCTCCTAGGAGGATCTCCGCCATTCCGTTTCTTATTACCGCTGTCAGGAGCGGGAGAGTTGGAGGCTCCTCGCGGACCCTTGGTCTTCAACTTGGGATGGATTGGCTTTTGGGCTTCACGGAGTTCTTGCTGCATCTTGAGGCTCTGCTCGTTGATCTCTAGTATGCGCAGTATCGGCACCCACTCGTCCCACTTACTGTTCCACCCCTTATAGTGCACATAGTAGGTGTCCACATCGATGAGACTCGCCGGAACCGACGACTGCTCGGCAGGTATGTGCTTGCCTTCCTCGTCCTCAACATAGCTCCTGTTCTTCTCGTGCACGCGGAGAACCTTGGCCTCGTAAACGAGCGGCCCATGATACGCCAACACCCGACTGTTGGGCCGAAAGCTCATGGTGACAGGTCGTCTGCAGCGTCTGGTGAGCCTAATACCACATCCATACACCGCAAACTTGGCTGGCCGTCCACCCGGGCCGCCACAAGTGCGTGGAGGGCCGGCGGCGGCGGAGAGCCGCGGTGGACGTGTCGAGTGGCTGCCTAAACACCGCACACACAGCACAACTCCGCCCAGTCCCCGGAGAACCGTTTTTCCCGAACCCGGCAATGTCCTGCAGGTAACCGCAACACCTCATTGTGGGCAAGCATCGTATACAGCCAAGAAACATTTTATTGATAGGTTCACTCCACGACAGCGGAGCGATAATTGCAACTTTAGACTCAATATATCTAGCAGTGTACATTAGTGCCTCAAGTGTACCACGCATTTGGGCCGTTTGCGAACATTAGAGACCGTGCCAGACTTGTCTCATAAAAACGAAGAACATCAAAACTTGCTTACACGGAATCCAGCGAGCCAGCAGGGTTTGGAATGGCGAACAACACGGCGAACATAGTGGGCGTCCACTATAAGGTGGGCAAAAAGATAGGCGAAGGCTCTTTCGGCATTATTTTTGAGGGCGTCAATCTTCTAAACAACCAGCAAGTAGCCATCAAATTTGAACCTCGCAAATGTGAAGCCCCACAGCTTCGCGACGAGTACCGGTCGTACAGAATACTCAACGGAATCCCTGGAATCCCCCAGGCATACTTTTTCGGCCAGGAAGGTGTGCACAACATCTTGGTGATTGACCTCTTGGGCCCTTCCTTGGAGGACTTGTTTGACTGGTGTGGCCGGAAGTTCCTGGTCAAGACGGTGGTCATGGTGGCCAAGCAGATGGTAGCTCGCGTGCAGGCAATCCACGAAAGCAACCTTATCTACCGTGACATCAAGCCGGATAACTTTTTGATTGGCAAACCCGGGTCGCCAAACGCCAACCAAGTGTTCGTGGTTGACTTTGGAATGGCCAAGCAGTTCCGCGACCCTAAAACAAGACACCATATACCATATAGAGAGAAGAAGGCTCTCAGCGGAACCGCCAGGTACATGTCCATCAACACGCACTTGGGAAGAGAACAGCTGAGAAGGGACGACCTCGAGAGCTTGGGCCATGTCTTCATGTACTTCTTGCGCGGCTCACTTCCTTGGCAAGGGTTGAAGGCACCTACTAATAAGCAGAAGTACGAGAAAATTGGCCTCAAGAAGCAAAGCACCTCCATCAACGAACTCTGCTACGGGTTCCCCATTCAGTTTGCGCAGTACCTCATGTACGTCCGCAACCTCAAGTTTGACGAGGAGCCCGACTACGCCTACTTAATACTGCTCATGGACAAAGCATTCATCTCCATTGAGGCCACTGAGGACAATCACTACGACTGGATGGACCTCAACGGGGGGCGGGGCTGGGATGCGGCCCTCAACAGAAAGGCCAATCTCCATGGCTACGGCAACCCTCACCCGCCACAACCACCACAGAACAAGCATCGCCAATCCTCCAACACCCAACCTTATGGCCGACAAACCAGACTCCATCCCGACAATCTGTTAAACAGGGCCCAACGGCCTCAATCCCACTCGCCTCTCAAGGGTAACTACAATTCACCCGGCCAAGGTACTGACACGGCGCACTATGGTCGTTACGGAACCGTTTCGGCAGATGACGACTTTCACTCCGACGCTTCTAGCTTAGAAAGGAGACTTCGCGAGCGAAGTTTCTTCCGTCGCTTCTTCTGTTGCTTTTAGAAAATTCATAAATTGCTATATAATGCAATTGCTAATGTCATCCAAGTCATACTATTCTTCAACAATAGACCCCTTCCGAGAAGAAGGTCCCTCCTCAGAGCTCATAGAGTTGACACTGTTGATTCTTTCGGTCCTGCCGTTATTCATTGCTTTCAAGTCGTCCATAGTGTTATCGAAAGACTTGGCAGTTGGCGTAGCCATCCAATAGTTATTGTTGGTGCCATTCTCGTGGTAGCTATAGAACCGACCAGTGTTCACCTGAGACGCACCCAGGTAGTGATGGCGAGTCTTACCGCCATTCATGGTGGTACCAATCTTTGTAAAGAAATTGTCAAAAAGGTCAGGCATTAGTACGTGTATGTATTAGTCTACTTCCAGGGGCTAGGTGGCGACAGCGCCTTTATACCCCACAGCTCGGAGTTGTGCAGTCTATCACGAATTGCTGTGCGCCAATTATTAATCTGTGTGGGGAACACTAGCGGGGATGCTCATCACCTGATAAGGATAGCAGAGAACGTGACAGTCCCTCGATTTGTACAACTACAGGGCATTTCAAATAAAGCAATTAATAAAATTATGATTACACCTCTACTCCTGGCCAAAGCCAACCGTTTCCTCCACAGCCAACGTTAACTTTTGTTTCAAGCTTGCATAATCGGAGTAAGGAGGCAAATCCACTCTGTTGAAACAGGTGTGGGACTTTGGAAGTTGGTTCGATTCACCGGCTTTCTCAATGGTGAAACGTCTAGGACCGTCAGATCCCTGAAGATCTTTGAATCCGTTAACAGGAATTCTTGATGTACCAGTGGTGAATTGAAGCAAACGAGCCTTTTGTTCTGAGTCCCATTCTTTAATACATTTCCAGAACCATTGGATAACCTGGTCGGATTCCTGGTAGCCACGGTAGTCTGTATGTTTCTTCCAGTCTTCCACATCAATTTCTGCCAAGCCTCCAATCAAAAGTTCGAGTTCACGCTCGTCAAAGACGTTGACCAACTCTTGTGGAATCAACTCGTTGAAACCATCGATGAAAGCTTTGAATTGTTCCTCCACACGTCTGTAGATCTTCCACTCTGAGATGAGCTCCACGTATTCATGCTTGTTCTCCTGGGTCACCTCAATGTTGCGCCCGTCCTCTTTCAAGTCCACTTCCACAATCTCTCCGAATCTCTCATCTTCAGCACTGAACGTGAGATCTAATATTCCAGTGATGTCATTATCTAAAATCCACTTGAGTGACCTGAAGAATTCTGCATCGACACCTTCCATGTCCAGCAACACAACCTTCTTATGCAACATCATCTTGTACAACGCACCAACGAAGAAAGCGTCCAAGAAACGACGGTGGAACACACCCAATCCCACCACTCTACCTATGAATTTGAAGTAGTTCAAATGCTCTGGGTTGATACCAGAGTTGGGGTTGATCTGAAGTGTATAATTGTCATGCGATGAGTACTCAAATAAGCAGTAGAATGGGTTGAACATGTCGTGGGAAAGCAAGAAGAAGAACTCTCTTGACACTCCACCGTAGTCCAAACCCTCTTCACCATCAAACTTGATCATCAATCTCTTTTTCAAATCCTCTGGGGTCTGGCGCATAATCTCCTGGTACGAGTCCTCAAATATATGGTCTCTGCGGACCTTGATATGACACTGGCCAGGCAAAATACGAAGGGCAGGCTGCGACCTAAAGTAGATAACCTTACGACGGAAGTCACGCTTATACTGGGGCACATTCTGGTCAAGCGAAGAAGGAAGTCTGGGGTCGTCCCAGGTGGTCGTTTTGGTGTTATGGTCCACAAAGTACACTCTGGCGGTATTTGTTAATCTCATCTCCCATCCGGATGGCAATGGACCCAATTGTGACACTGGCTGCTGCTGAACGGTGGTGTTGGGGCCAAAAGTACGGATATACTGTTGTCTACGGGGATCAACCCACGTTGTGGTTCTGGTGTTATGGTCAACAAAGTATGGTCTTCCTTCGTTGGTGAAACGCTGCTCCCAGCCAGATGGTAACTCGCCCAAGCCACTGGTTGTGGCGCCCAGCGAGGCCATTGACACGGCAGCACTGGGGCTGACAGGCGTGTTGGAGCCGGTCGAGTTGACGGTGACGTTGCCGGAGGTTACCGACAGAATCGTGGGCAGCTGTGGAATCTCTCCGGGAAGAGTACGGCCACGGTGCTGTCTTCTTTCGGCCTCAGTGGTGTCTTCACGTTGCTGTCCACGCTCGGATTCTGTCTGGTCGAGGGTTGGCCGCTGCCAGGTGGTGGTTCTGGAATTGTGGTCCACGTAGTACGTCCGGCCAAAGTTGTCGGTACGCCTCTCCCAGCCGGGTGGAAGACGGCCATACTGGTCTTCAAACGACGAGTATTGTCTGGCGGCACCATTGGCGCTAGCAGCGTCGCCGTTCGCAGGGGGGACAGCCAAGGTGGACGATTGTGGCGCGGGAGTAGCAGCTGGAGGAGCAGCTGGGGGAGCCGTGGAGGCAGCAGTGGCTCCGTTGCGGCCTGAGGCACTCTCGTGGGAGATCACCACGATAATCTTGCCGCTGACCGCCAAGTTTTCGTTGCTCTTCTTAAGGTCTCTGGTGATTGTTTCCTCGGAGGAAGCAAGAGAAAGGTCGACGACATCGCCAATGCGGATGTTGACAACACCCAAGAACCCCTGGTCCTTCTTCTTGAATTTCTTCTGATCGAACACCTGGATGACAAGGATGGAGTCCTCCGACGAGTCAAAGGAGAAGGTCTCATTCCAGTACGGATTCAAGGTCTTTTTCGCGGTTTTGGTGGTTTTCGTCTGGGATCCATCAACAGTGATCACGGCAAAGGGGTCTGGCTGGCGAAATACATCCCGCTTATATAGCGATTCTGCCGCCACCACCTTGACACTGATTTTGCTACGTGACATGTTGGAGAGTTCGGCTCCGATGCACGGCTAAATTGGAAACCGGAGGGGTTTTTTTTTTGCCTCTGTATAGTCACTACACACGAGTCACCTGTTTCCAGCGTTATAAACAGCACCAAAGTCCTCCTGCTATGGGTGTATATTGGTAAAGGTGTGGTAAATAAGACGATTTTCTAATTTCACCCGCACTGGTACCCGGTGTTGGGGCGGGCTTAGGGGGCACTGAGATGAGGCCGGTCCGCCGGTCGGTTGCTGCAGGACATGATGACTGCAAAATACGCAACCGACGAGGTGCCAAGATGGCCGAGAAAATAGGGGCAAAGTGGCGAGTCACACTGCGTGCCGTTGGTCCAGCTTACAATGTGCATGTGTATGTCGTATTAAATTATTATGATTATGCTTGTAGTTCACCTGGGTCTAATGCATCACGAGGTCGCTGGGAGCAGCCAATTGGTGGGTTTTCGCCGGTCCGGTTTCAGGAAGAAGAAACGTGAAATCTCCAAGACCCAAGCTGACGTGCTTGTGGTGGGTTAAGGTTAGCTCTTGAAGGTCGACTTCGTCGATCGTCAGCGCCGTGTCAAGCGATGTAATAGAGTCGTTAATGCGAGCACGGCTGAACCCGGCCGAAGAGGTTGCCGAGTTGGGACTGGACGACACCGATACTGCCGTGGCCACAGACAAGGAAGACTCGTTGAAATGGTCCTTGAGGGTGAAATTGAACTCGTCGTCCGACCCAGACACTTCTGACAGCGCCTCGTATTGTGAAATGCTGAGCTTGCATGGCTCCGTGTCGGACGTGAGTGTGTCGTTGGACAATGTATGCAATGGGTGCTCGTACTTGGAGGCCGAGCGCGAGATGGACAATGGTACTGTGGTCTCTGTAAGGTCTTCCTGAGAGCCGTCGCCCACAAAGGTGGTTTGTTGCGAGGACTGGGCCGAGGCCATGAGAAGCTGTAATTCTTCCTCGCTGTAGTACAGCTTGCTGGCGCCAATTTCAACCTTGACGGCATCATAGATCTTGGAGTGGACACCAAAGAAGGAGCTCGAGTCCACCGATAATACCTTGATGTTATCCTGGTGCTCAACAGATGCCATGCCCACAATGGTGCTGTTGGAAGCGGGCAACACAGTACCGCACTGCCGCTGGGATACTCTCTGTTGGATCGAGTTTTTGACTGGGTCAAAGTAGACGCTGCTTAAGCCCTCCTTGAGCCCGCACTCTCCCTCGACCGGTGAGTCGTCGGTGTCTCCCAGCAAGTCCCAATGCACGATGTTTCCGTCTTTTCCTCCCGTGAACAAGTCTCCGTTGTTCCACTCCATACTTCTGATCTTGCGTCCCTGGTGTCCATCAAGGCTTGCATAACTGTCTTGCTTTCTAACGTCCCACAACCGGACCACGCCGTCGTTGTGAGCAGCAGCAAACACGTACTCGTCCTTTGGTGACCATTTGATCAATGTCGAGCCCATTTTGCTGCGGTTGGCTTGGTGCACTATGCTTGCCGGGACGCCGAATTTGGGCTGTCTGGTGTCGAAGAGGGACACTCCGAAACGGCCGCAGATGGCAACCGTAGAGGAGTTCTGATGGATGGTGGGGTCAAAGTTGTGCAACCCGGGGATGTTAGATATGGAGAGCGGCTTGGGTTTCTCCTGGCTCTCGCAGTCGCGGATGTCCCAGAGGAACAAGCTGTTATTGTACTTGGTCAACAAGTTTCCAGATTTTGTGAACGCCATTCTGGAGATTCCAGCCTGGTTTTGGTTAGCCGAGTCGTCGATGGCCTTGAGATGTTTCCTATGGTTGAACCGCTTGCAGATAGATGCAGACTGCTCGTCGTCATTGGGAACCGACACGAGGTGGGCGTATCCCTTATTGTTACCTGTGATCATGTAGTCATGGTGGTTTGGAACCCACTGCATCAGGTATATGTTTGGAAGGGTGATAGTGTTGCTGTGGGTCAAGTAGTTGTTCTGCAAGTCTAGCTGGTACAAGAACAAGTTGTCCTCCTTTGCTCCACTAGAGATGGCCACTTTGGAGATATCAGTAGCCGAGTTGTTGACGGCAATGGACGTCAAGTTCATGGTCGCGTCCGGGATCTTCCAGTAGTTGGACTTGATGTTTGTCCTGTTCAAGGAGCAAGTCTTGTTTATAACCTCGGTATCTCTTGGGTTTTCAGCGTCTAATAGCCAACTGCTGCCATTGTTGTGGCTAGGGAGGTCAAGTGTTGACATGCTGGCGACTGGGGAGAGTTCAGGACTGAACCTTCTAATAGCATTATTTCTGAACAAGAGAGTAGGACCGTAATAGTCAGACATTTTGGCCGCTTCAGCACTTGATTCATGCTATATATACGGTCACGCATGATTGGAGATTAGAGGCTGGCGTTCCTCCTAATTTCGCAGCCGTCGCCAGCAGCACCGGGGGCTGGCTGCAGAACCGGTCACGTGCAGGCTGGCTAAGGTCGAAACAGGATAAATCAGTTGCCAATGCGATTCAGGATCTCGATTTGAAGCAGCGACTTACCAGATCGGATCAATGGCAGCAACCAGCAGCCGTGGCATATGGTTGCTGCGTAGGGGTGAGTTTCTGGGGCCCCTTATGGACGGCGCATCATCACCAGGTGTACTGGCTGGCAACTGTCAAGCCATCCGCAAGCCTCAGATAGGTTAGCTGCAGGAAAGGTATACGGCTGACCAGTCACGGCAACTAGTTGTATTCATCACGTTGTATGTATTTATCTCCTTTTATATATACAAGGTTTCAAGAGCCAGTTACCTTCTGGGTCTTGTGTTCGCCTTGTCTCGAGCTCTTCCTTCTCGCTCTCGTGCTCTATAAATTTGTGTCTTCTCTCTAACTTTGCCCGGCGTTCCTCAATGATATCTGGAGGAGGCTTGAAGAACTCAAACCTGGTAAACATCTTGTTTGTATTGTCTGTGTTCTTGTGGAAAAAACCACAGAGCTTTAATGCATCAACGAATTCCTGGCCAACGTCCTCTGGCTTGACAGTTCTGGCTTCAGCAGACTCAGTAAATCTCGACTTGATCTCGGCAATCCAGAGCTCTCCGCGAGGAGCCAAGATACGGTAGGCCTCCTTGATAAAGTCAAGGAAGTTTGTGCCCATTAAGGCAAGGCAGAAAATGACAATGCTGCACGAATTGTCAGGCAAAGGTACATTTTTGATGTCAGCAACCGTGATTCTGTCGTTCACTTGCTTCAAGTCAAAACTGTGCACCTTGATGTCTAAACCACCTCTCTTCTTTTTCTTATTATGCTGAGCGAGAAAACGGTTCACATCGAGGGCAAGCTGGGCTTCTCCACAGCCCATGTCTGCAATCACCACTTGTTTTGCACCGTCTTTGACAATACCGGGAAGTCCACCGGGCGCATTTACTGGACGCGACAGTCCCCGTTTCTGGACCTGGTCGACAAACACATTGACTGGGTTTTCGGGCCAGGACTGGACCTGCTCTCTGAACCCTTGATGGTACTCATCGAAGAGAGAAGGCTGGTCCTTAACCAACTTCAAGGCTTCCTCGGAGCTGATGGTATAAAGTTGCTCGTTGATCCATCTGAACCGTGATCCTGAGAGTTTTGCCATCATTTTCTGTTGCAACGGAGTCAATTTACTGGTGGAAATGACGGGCGCCACAGCTTTGGCAGGGGCTGGAGCAGCCTCCGAGCCTCTAGCTTTGTCACGCGGCTTTTTATCATCACTGGTAGCCTTGATCTTCTTTCTAGGTGCCTCTTCGACGTCGTGGTTACGTTTTTTATCCTGTTGCAATTTCTTCTTTGTGTCCTTTTGGCTCGATTTTGGACCCTTTCCCTCTAAATCGGCGGCTTTCACGTCTTTGAGGTCAACAGCATTGTTCTTCTTGCTCTTCTTCTTCTTCTTTCCTTTATCCTGGTCTCCTGACACAACTTCCTTCTGTTTGAGGTCCCACCCCTTCACTTCAAAAAGAGCCATCTCAAACTATTTTCGATGAGCTCGCGATTTTGGATAGGAACGCGAAGATTGATAACACAACTGGCACACATCAATAACACCTCTAGAATTAGTCAAGTAATATTCAGACTTCGTTTACTTGTTTGCCAGGGCGTCGTGACTATACAGTGAAAACATATATCTCAGTGAGATCCAAGAATAATAGTTAGTGCACATGTTGACCATATGAACCACGTTGGTAATGGACTCTAGACGGAAATATATACACCACAAAGAGGGAGATCGACTATACTATCGACCGGAACACTTTGCACATGCACCGACTGCGCAGGTCGTAGTTCCCCTACACAATGTGGACGTAAATGAAACGCAACATGTGATGGCTGTTTATGGGTCAGCAGGATTTGGCAGGTACCAAGAAGGCTACGTCATGTTACGCAACTTTCCTGTTAGGGAGGTCAAGGTATGCGGCAGGATAGTCGGAGAAACGTACAAAGACTTTGATATGGCAGGCCGTGTCAACCCGAAGAATTACATCGTGGTGGAGATTGATGATTGTTCTGGAACAAACCTGACGGTTCTCGTGAAGATTCGAGAACTGCTCTACATGTTACCAGGCATAAAGTTTGGCGAGAACTATGGATCTTTTGTGGAAGCTTGTGGCTCGATAAGTGAATATCAAAAGCGCAAAATTGTCATTGCAAACCAGTTTGAAGTGACTACACATGGTGTTTTTGCTGCTGAAATCGACTCCTGGCGCCGTGCTTTAGAGTACCGTCAAAAGGTCCTCGCGGAACCGTGGATCTTGGGCCGCAACTATTTACAAATATTGCAGTCCTTTGAGCTGGTCCGCGAGAAAGACAGCCAGCCAGACACAGAGCCAGACGTTATTTCTATCAACTCCGATGATGTCGAGGTAATTGAAGTGGAAGAAGAACCTCCGTCAGAAACGAAGCGTTTCGAATTATGCTTGGCAGTGATATTTTATCTCCTTCACAATGGCTGCAAAAACGTCCCTTTCATGGACCTTCTGGTCATCGGTCAAGACTTGGTTTGTGCGCTGGAAGCATCAGCCAAGAGTGTACAAAAGTTAGCGGAAGAGGCTGTGCATGAGCTAGCTTCATCCGGCTTGCTTATCAGACACAGAGATAACATTATTCATCCCAAGCCACTCCACCAGTTGGCAATAGGAGCCAAACTCCGCTTAGAAACCCTGAAAGTCAACAACAGGCCCTTCTTGCTTCAGGAATTTCTAGCGTCATTAAAGACGATTTCCAACACCATAAGCATCGACTACAAGCTACTCAATGGCATCATCACCTGGATCCTCGACTACGACTTCTGCGACATTGGTGACTGGAATTATGACGCAAGGGAAAAAGCCTGGCGGCATGCAGGCACCACAAATTAGTCCTGCAGAAAACAGTCTCGGCCATATCCGATAAGGACGTGAGGTTTCTACTTTTTGTATTCTCTCACGATGTCGGTTTCGCCCATCACTTGCCACATACTCGACACAGCAATTGGAAAGCCAGCAGCCAATGTCACATGTTCGATTTACTACGTGGCTCCCTTGATCGAAGACGCTGCTAACGAAAAGGCATACGAGCTTGGATCTGGAACGTTGTTTGGCATGGCGAAAACCGATGCTGATGGACGAATTAAGAACTGGGTTTACGATCCACAGTTGTCCGCTGAGAACCAGTCGAAGATTGGATTGAAAGGTAACGAGCACGCTGAATTGAAGCCTGGTATCTACAAGATCAAGTTCCTCACCGGCAAGTACTTTGCCCAGCTTGCTGATAACTCACGGAGCTTCTTCCCATTCGTGGAAATCTACTTCAAGATCGACAGTCCTCCTGACCATCACTATCACATACCTTTACTTCTCTCAAACTTCAGCTACACTACTTACAGAGGAAGTTGAACAAAATATCATAGGGATCTTACTATTTAATAAAAGAAATGAGTATTTTGTTGTGATTCTTCGTGCACCAACATTTCGTTGCACTTGTAGGTGTTCAACTCGCTCTTGATCCTCAAGATCTCGAGCGATTCAGTCAAGGTGTACTGAGTCACCGACTTATTGTACCTCTTGTAAAAGTCGGGCGAGAATGTTTCCGTGATTGAAATCTTCTTGGCAAACTCCACGGTCCTGCGTGGCTTGGTTGTACCTCTTGTCTTCAAGCTTGGTGACATTGGCACAGAAGGCTTACGCTTGGGTACCACTGGAGTCATGGTAAACTTTTCGGCCAGAATCTCGAGCCGGTCGAAATCGGTGAACTGCCCAATATGCTTGAGATGGAAAGGAAGCCTCTTGCGTTGCTGCTCGGTCGTGTTCTCAAACAAATTCTTCAATTCAAACTTCTCCAAAATAAAAGTCTCCGAGTCGGGTTCCGAGTCGAATAGCAATGATCTCCGAATCGTGTCATATGATTTTCTTCTTCCCATATTGGTTTCTTCGAGCGGCTTGAAGTCTGCATCCACTGGCCAAAGAAGTTCCTCTTGCAAGTACCGCAAATTCTCATCAATGTAAGCTTCATCTGAGTTGCCACGGGAATGGCCAGCGCCAAGTCTAGGTTCAGTCTCAATCTCCTCCTCAGCTTCGTCATTTGCAATCTGGTCACGTTTCTGCTGGTCTTCAATTTGATCTCTCGTCAATTCATCGTCTCGCAAAAATGGATCTTTGGCAATTCCTTCAGTATCAGCTTTTTTAGTGCCCCTCTCGGAGCCTAAATTATCGTTGAAACTATTCATGACATCATCAAGAAGACTGGTATCCGCTTCAATAGTAGGAAGTTTCGTGAGCGTCAAATCATAAATCGAATTTCTAACAAGCGTCAGCTCTCGAGGAGGCGCCGCAGTTACTGGTGGTGCAATAGGTTCCTTAGCCGATACAGCACTTCTCTCTTCGCTGCTACGGAACTTGGGTACTTTGACAAAAAATGCTTTCTTCTTTTCAGTACCATCCTTAGTTGGTGGTTTTGAAGGAGTCAGCTTTTCACCTTTAAACTTCTTCCAGAGCAGTTTGAAATTGCCTGTTGAGACAGAAGGACCAATATTCGGTAAGGATTTCACCTTATGTGGCTTATTTGCCAGGCTCGTTGGTTTCTGGGGAGATTTGGCCTTTAGTGTTGGGCTGGGCTTGCTAGGCAGCTTCTCACTTTTCAGATTAAGAGTTATGGCACCCTCAGGCTTGACTGTTGGCAGAAGAGGAAGCGCCTTTCCAACGTCTCTGTTGTGTTTTGGTGCATCGATTGTAAGTCCCTTTGGCTTAGTCAAGGGTTCAGGGGATGAAGAAGACTTCTTCTGCACGGGGCTATCTGCAACGTCTAACATCGATCTCATAACTGGCTTACGCTTTGGCGTGTTGTCCTTTGATATTGGTGCCGGGGGTTCTGGGGAAGGCTGCATTGGCAAACCTTTCATGACAACATCAGTTATCTCAAATTCTTTGTTCTTCGGAGTAGATGGCAAAGCAGGACTATCACTGCCACCAGAAGGAGACGATTGTTCGGAACGTGGAACTGGTGCTGGCTCTTCCCTGGGGGTCTCTATGGTAGTATTTGGAGTGGATGAGCTAAGGTTGCGTCCGGAAGATTTCGGTGACAGGTCCAAGACAGAAGGGTCTGGGGCAGGAAAGGAAGACAGATCTGTAGAATCCTGTCTAGGAGTTACTTTCTGCTTTACTGGTGAACCGATATCAACAGAATGATTATCACGTTTTTGCTCGTTCAAAATCGAATTGAATGAGCTGATAGACGAAACAGAACGGTGGTGTTTCCGGATCTTATTACCCACAACTGAAACATCTCCTCTTGGAGGTGTTCCTTGTTCATCGTTAAGGAATTGATCAAATGTGTTATCCTTATGATACTCAAAGAAATTGGCCCTAGGGGTCTTGACAGACTCATGGGGCGAGGATTCATAATCGTTCAGATAGTCCTCAATTAGGCGACTCACAGATTCAAAAGACTTTGTACTAGAGGATGCAGTAATTCGATCTTTGGGGGTCCTGAGTTCATTAGGGGAAGGGAGGGATGCGATGTCCTTCCTGGTAGGCACGTCAATGGACAATCCATTTTCCTTGAATGATTTCGATGGGAGCTCGCGAAGCTCATCAACGGGTGGAGAAGCATCATCGGGTGGAGAGGCAGTATCTGGCATATCCGATGCATCATCTGGTGGGAGCTGAGGACTTTGAGAATGGCTATTGTTATCACTCTTCACTGCCACCGTCTCCTCGTAAGAATGAGTTTCATTAAGAGTACGGCTGGAGGCAGAATCGCATTCAGAGCTCGAGTTTCCCGAATTGGTATCATCGCCATGTTCCAGGTCTCCATCCAGGCCCAGGCTCAGGGCACCGTTGGATGCTAGTGGCGTTGAGTCAGACGGCGTCGAGTCAGACGTGCTTGATGCTTGCACGTCGTTATCATTGTGTGAGGTGGTGGAGGCAGCGTTCTCGGAAGCCTTGCTATCTGGTATGTTATCTGGAGCAAAGTCGGAGCCATCGTCCAAGTTCGCCTCTGGATATTCTTCAGGTTCACCCCTTTCCAAGGTGTGAATTGTGCTTGTAGTAGTGTCCTGGACGGTGGCTCTATCAGTTTCCTCCTCCAAGGTGCTGAGGTTTTGCTCAGCCGCGCTTTCATAGGAAGAGGCGTCATCGTTATCGAGAACCGAGAGAACCGGCTTCGGAATCAAAAACGACTTCTGGGAGTCTGCCGCGTCGCTGCTGGTGATAGTATTCAACTCAGTTTCGCGGATGCTTTCCAAGGAATTGGACTTCGATATGTCGCTCGACGGGTCGGACTTGGGGGTCTTGACCACTGGATTGCCCACATCGTCGACTGACGTGTTGATGGACGTTTGCGGCGTATTAGTTGTGGAGCGGTTGAGGGTGTAATTAGATAGGCTGGACGGGTTGGAGTCTGAGTTGTGGTGGGTCGAGGTTTCGGCCGGAAGCTCCACGGAAGCGATGGAGAGCGCCGAGTTGTTGCGCAAGAGATTATGGGACTGGAAGGTGGGCTTGGGGGTCATGCGAGGAGAATGCAGGGTGGGCAGAGACGACAAGTTCTGGATGTTGATGTTTGTCGGGGTGTCGATTCGGTTGGAGCGGAGGGTGTGTGCGAGGTTTTGCTGGGACGTCTTTTTCACGTTGGTGAAGGACCTGGAACGGGGAACGAACAGCGGTGCGGACTGGATGGAGATGGAAGAGTTGATGGACACCATGGACGACGAGCGGGGAATGGCCTGCGTGCCGTAGGCAGCTTGGCTCTGTGCGGAATAGCCCTGGCTGTGTGTGGGATAGCTCTGGTTCTGGCCGTGGGCGGGATGGCCCCTGCCGCCGTGATGCGATGGCGCTGGGGCTGAGTTCATGGGCTGGCCTGCTGGACGAGGATTGGAAGCATCAGGAGCGTGGGAGGCGGCTGGGGGAACGTAGTGGTACGAGCCCACGAGGGAGTTCGACTTGGGGTAGCGTGGTGGGCGGTTCTTCTTGCTGGGAGAGTTGCGAGGACGGAAAATCTCGCCGTTAGGAAAGTAGTAGGTGCTTCCCGCCTTGTGGAAGCCGTCGTCGGGCCGTTTGATGGAGCGTGGCAAGAACTTGGAGTCCACAGTAAGGAGCTGGTCAGTAGACATGGGACGAGAGTTCTGTTGGGAGGACACCGAGCTGCGGCGGGACATGGTGTGAAGATCAGAAATTAGCGAAAGTACGTCTTTTTCAACAAGACTGGGGATAAAGCATGCGCCGACTCACGGGAGCTCTCCACTTACCCAGACGAATATCAGGGCAATGGCTGCAGAAAAAAGGACAAAAGTTGTCGGCGAGCCTGGGACAAACCGCAGAAGTCGGATTGAAACAAGGGGCGGGGCAATCTGCAGGACAGGTGCTACCGGAGAGCGAGCAGCGTTGCGAGCAGCATTGCGGGAGGCAGGCGTGGGCAGTACTGGGCGGTAGAGCAGGGAGAGACGAAGGAGAACAGACGCAGGTATATATAGCGGTGGTGCACTAGCAGAGAAGAAGGAGCGGCAACATGGCCAAAAATGGTGTTTTCGAGATGCCAATAGTTGCTGCGAAAAATACGTCGGAACGGCCGGTGTGCGAGGCGCTGGGCGACCGATTTGTGTTGGTGCGAAATAATCCGCCTGGGGCGCGACAGCCCCGATGCCGCGCAGCCAGCGCGATCCACGTTCTCGTTTGAAACACTGGTGGCTGTCAACAATGCACACACAGGCAGCGGGTCCTGGCTGCGGGACCGCCGTCGTGGCTCCACAATGTGCTGCTGCAGGTGTCCAGGCAGCAAACAATCTTGTACCTGGAATGTGCGCCAGGGTGACCAATATGGCTTCCCAAATAGGCAAGGCGGACCTGCGTAAAGATCTGTGCAGTTGGCAGGTCTGCGACTGCAAATCTGGGCCCCTATTGTCCCACCCCCAAATGTGTTTGTGGTCGTCTTTTCGCAACATGCGTTTTGTGGCCAATTGTTCGCTTGCGATTGTGTTTTCGACCCTTGCATGCTTTTGACCGTCTGGTTACGATATTTGGCGCCTCTCGTGGCCCTGCATACCTATGCGCTTCGAACCAAGATGGCCCCCGCGGCTCCCAACACATCCCTGTCCACACGATTGTCAAGGCTCCGTGGTGCCGGCGGCTCCCCGCGCCTTTCCAGCTTGCGCTTGCCGTTTGGCAACCTTTTTTCCTCGCAAAAAGTGCCGTTCCTGCGCCCGGGCTCGCAACCACAGCTCACCAACTCCACCCATAACCAGCCGGCTGTGGTGGTGACTTCCCATACGCCGTGGGTCAGCGACTTCTTGATCCAGTTGCGGAACGTGGGCCAGAACCACAAGCAGAAAAACGACGAAAACAACGAAAACAACGACTCGTTTACTGTGCTCACCAACGACAGGCTCACCTCCAAGATATCCACCTACCAGGACTTTGAATGCAAGAAGGACAACCTCAAGGGCTGGACGAAGGCCATAACCGCCAAGGGTGATGGTATCACTGCCCGCGGACAACAGGAACAAGAAATCCGCAAGCCAGAGATGCCGTCATTTGACCGAGTAGCGTTCATGCGGTACTTGGTCAACACCAAAGGCTTCAACGAGTCAGACTTGCTGTTCCTCAACACCCGGCTCGATTACGGCTTTGCAGAAATCGACAGGGAGCTCTCCAAGATCAGAAACTTGGAGCGAAACAACCTGCAACAGTGTATCTCCATTGGCGGCGAGAGTTCTGGTGCAACCCTCTATGTCAACCAGCTAGTTTTTTTAGGCTTAATATCCACAATACTTTAACGTTCTGATTTGGCAGACCCGCTCTCAAGGACGTCCACATTGGTCGCAGACAACCTCCACATGAGCAACATGAACACCAGCAGATATGGACTGAACTTTTTGGCCGCTTGGATAAGGTACTGGTCGTGGTACGGAACCCAGTCACGCTGCTTGGTGGCACCAAACTTGGGTTTCCTTTTTAGAAGCGCTTTCATCTCCTCGTCCTCTTGGACGGCCTGCTTGATTTCCTTCAAGATTTCCGGCCGTTTTGAAAGGTAACGGGACATGCCTCGGGCCACGCCCAAGTCGTCGTGGGCAAACACATCCCACTCGTTCAACGTGAACACAGCAAACATCTTGGCCGACCATTCCCCAATGCCCTTTAGTGCCACTAGTTCTTTGATGATTTCGTCCAACGAGGCTTCCCGGTAGAACAGGACACGGCAGAGGTTTGAGCTGGGATCGGAGAATGCCTCGCTAATGCTCTGGACGTACGAAATCTTCATCCTGGAAAGACCGGCTTCCCGAAGTTGATCAAAACTAAACTCCAAGGTTTTCAGCGGCGTCGGCTGGCCGTCAAAAAGTGCCTCGAACTTGCTCATAATCGACTTGGCAGCCAGGCCAGATATCTGTTGACTCACCACACTCGATATAAGCGAGTGCCAGTAGCTGAGAATGATTTCATCGTCGCTTTTTGCTGCCTCAGCGTCTGGCTTTTCGTGGAATGGAAACGTTTTGTAGACAACCGAGCGGTATAACGAAGGATCTTGCTTGAGTATATGCCTCACAGCTTTGATAAAGTCCTTTGTGTGGAAATCAACGTACTCTGTAGGCAATTCCATATCGTTAGGCACCTCGATGAACAGAATAGCATCTTCAAAGTCTAGTTTTTTCACTGTAACTGTCGTCGTCTTCTTCTTTTTCACCTTGGTGGGTGACGTAGGACCCTCCTTAGTAGCTACCGTTTTGATTGTCTGTCTCCTTGTCACTACCATACCTATAGGAGCTATTAGCTTTCGCAACATTTGTCAGCGATGAGCGTTTACGATTTATGTGGGGAAACATTGAGAGCAAAAATGGCTGCGGAAAGTTTGTGGGGGAATAAATATTAATGCTATAATGTGACTGAATATGCTAATAAAAACAGAAGCAGCTCTGTTTCTCTAAAAGGCCCTCGATTTTTGTGACCGATACTGCAGCACCATCAAGTTCCGTCAACGTTGGATCGAGCGCCAATTGTTCAACGACGCTATTAGACAACACAGGCTTAATCTCGGGCCCAGCAGTTCCTAAGGTGATGTGAAGGTGTTTCTTGTGGGGAATGTCAATGGGTTGTAACTCTGAATCAAAGAACTTGGAAATAGACACCTCAATGCACACAAGATGCTTGCTCCAAGTTATAAGCCTGTGAAGTTGTATGTCGCATTTAAAGTCCACTACCACCTTCCTTTGCTTCTTCTTGGGCTGTGGGGCACCAAACCGTTCAGAAAGGCTATTCCATATCTCTTCTTCAGCGGACTTTGCAGCCGAGTGAGCTAGAGTTACATGGAAGTCTTTCTGAACGAGGTTCTCATCCTTCAATTGCCGCCAGATATCAGACAGAGTGGCAGCATCTGCTAAAGCCACCAAAGACTCAGGCTGATCCACACTAACGCCATAGTATACCACCAGTCTTTCTTTTTTTTTTGGCACCTCAGCGGCTGGAGTTTGTCTTACAAAGGTCTTGGTGAACAGAGGAACATACCCCAATGCTTTTTCAAACGAAGCTTGAAACTCGGAATCTGACACCTCTCTAATGTCGAAACCGGTTATTTCCTTCAACTCAGACAAGATCTTCTTAGCGTTCTGCAATGATGAATCTTTCCCAATACTCATGTCTATCACATGGTCAAACAACGAATCGGGCTCGCGGTCGGGCCGCAAAGCTTGAAACCGTTCGAAAAATCCCTTCATGATACTGTCAGCAAGATCCTTATCGGCGCTATATTTGATCGACTGGTGGTTATCGCCTCGAAGGGCTACCCGCTCATGCGTAACGTTCCAAACTGTTTCCTCGCTGATGTTATTTGGAACAAAGTTGACAGCAATGACTTTCAACAAGATATTAGCAGGTAAATACTTTGATCTGAGCTTGTCGAACAGGCCAAAGATCTGGGCTCTCTCTCTGAATTGGTGATTGTTCCTGTCACAGAAGACCACACGATGTTGCCTCAGCATGACAAGGGTTCTATCGACGAGTTTCTGCTTGCTAGACCTGCTAATATCGTCGTTCTGAACATGTCCCCATTCGGGGAAAAGGTTAGTTAATGTAGCAAAGGTGGTGGTTTTCCCGCATCCAATTGTAGATATGGGTACAATAATGTATCTGTACTCCTTCTCGCCCACGGACAACTTCTTAATCTGTTCATCGAGGTTATCATAGTTAAGGAGGGCAATGCCATTATTGGTGCTCAACCCAAACTTTTCCATAAACATCTTCCTCACCTTGATAATGCTGTGGCTGTTGTTGAATTCGTGTTTCAACGAAGGCTCTTTCTCAAATAGAGGCTCGACAAAGTCAAGGTACTGGCCGATGATGTAGTTGTGTTTCTTCTGCCTGGCGACAATTTCAGGCACCAGCTGGCCGCGCAAAAGACTTCTGGTAGTTTCACGGAATTGGCGGTAGAGAAGGTATGGTTCTTCAAACTTGTACTTGAAAAAGAAATCGCTGCCGCTGGCACGAGAACGGACAACAAAGCCCTCTGCTTCCTGGCCCTGGTAGGTTCCTGTTTCTGCAGCCTTGGTTAGAAACGCCCACAACGAATCAAAGTCATCCTTCACAAAGAAGGCAGTGGGTATGAACCCCCATTCTCTGGCAAATGCATCCACTTTATCCATAGGATATGACTTGAACTCAATGGTGTTAAAGTTGAGTCCGTGCAAGTAAAGGCCCGACTTCTCCTTGGTGTATTCAAGGACATGCTCTTCGAACTCGTCGTCACAGAGTTCTGCCACAGCTGTCACATTGAGCTTGAACAATAGGGAGCCCAAGTCCTTCATGTTCTTGCCGATTTTTGCAAGCTGAAGTTTCAATTTCTCTTCACCTTCTTGGGCGTGGTTCTTGGAGACGTCCTTGGGTCTGGGTCCTGTAGAGTGTTTGGAACAGACGATGACGTTTCCGTCTTCCAATCCGGAAATAAGAATAATGCAGCCATTCTCCTTCAACGTCACTTCGTAGGGTCCAGTAGTGTTCTGCAAGCTGTCGTACTTGGTGGCCGCCACTTCGTCCACGTTGAAGAACTTGTCGTATCCACGAACTATTATCCTTCCGTTCATCGTAAAGAGCCCTCTGGCGTGGCAGGGAAGTGTTTGTGATTTGTAGATCCATTCATTGACGATCCAGCTTGTGATGGTTCCGGCACTGTGGGTGTATTGAACGGTACGACCAGTCTTCCTGTTCTGTGTTACATGCTGCATCCCCTCGAGGAAAGCAGCGTACTCCTCTGAGGTATTCTTTATTGGATCCATCGGCACAAACATTGTGAAGAGAAAGAGTGACTCGCGTATTTTTATATGAGAAGGTGACTCAATGAATCATGTTGCAGGAGTGGGAAACGACCCGAAAGAGCGAGCGATATGGCATAATCCCCTGCAATGCAGCATGTCTCATTGAATGGTCAGAATATTCTACGGTGGGGAATTATTACTGGTCAGATTGTTACTGGTCACGGTGGCCATACTGATTATGGTTTTGGAGGAATGCAATTCCCCATTTGCCAGGCGTAATATAACGTCGACAGGATACTTTCTACGGTCCCAACAAGTCCGGCGAGCTCGCAATCCGCCCCTGTATCCATGTTTACATTTTCAGGCCCGTAGCTGCTGGTTCTGGAGTCTGTTTTCATTTCTCATTCGCAATTCTTTTCCTCAATGGTAGACGTGGACGAGGCCGATGTGGCCGTGCTCAACCAGAATCTAACCAAATCAAAGGAGCTCTTTGCATCCATCTCACGCTCGTTACGAACCATATCCGACAAGTCTTCCACCGCTTCCACGAAGATAAAACCCATACTAAAGGACGTCAACCAGCTCACCCACAGTCGAGATCAGATCGACAGCGGCATAGCCATACTTGCAGACGTGCTGAGCTATGCTGCCCACACAGCCAAGCTCGAAGCCACTCTCTCCAGCTCCATCGAGGTCATTGGGCTCAAGCGATACATCGACTCGCTTGCGCAATCCAAGACGCTCCTCAAGGAAATGAAGCTGAAGATCAAGAGGTTCCGGGGCATCTTGATGAACTTCGAGACGCTCATCGACAAGCTGGACTTGAACCTAGAAAGCTACTTTCAGCGGATCCTCAGTCCGCCCAAGGTGGACGAGATATGTGTTGTATTTGGCTACTTCTACCTGCAATCCACCTTTGAGCAAGACACCATAAACAAGCTCTACATACGGAGCCGCAGCGCCACGTTGGTGCTGGCGATGAAGCCGTTGGAGCAACCCACCAAGCCGGTCAAACGGTCGTCGAAAATCCCCTACGAAAAGGGCACCAACGGTATCAACCGCTACAACAACGAGTTGATTGTGCTTGTGAAGCAGGAAATGGCCCTTGCCGGGGAGATCGGCGAGCAGACCACCATCGACCAGCACAAGATCGTCTCCAGCATTGTCGGGCGTGTGTTGAACGACAGCTACACCGCGGTGGTCGACGGGTTCAACCAGTTTATCGGGGCGCACGGCTTGCTCGACAACGACATATTGCTCCTCGAGGTAATTGAGAACTTGGACCATTTCATCAAGTTCATGGCCGCCAGCAGCTTGTCGCCGGCCACCATGGACCGGTTCAACGACTCGTACGGCCGGCTCGTGCAGAACGGGCGCAACATCTACAGCGAGTTGATGAAGTGGGTGGACTCGCGGATGGCCAGCGTGGAGAAATTCAACGACAAGACCATGGCCGAGATCACGGTGGAGATCATCCTGCGGGTGAGACGGGTGCTGGAGTACACCCTGTCGTTGCTCCGGCTCATCCAGGACGTGAGCTTGGGCTCGTGGCTCACCGGGTTGAAGTTTGTGCTGGTGTACACGTCGGTGGTGGGCAACAATGTGGGCATCGACGAGTCGTCGCCGGAGTTCTTGCTTCTGTCGTACTTCAGCGACGTGATCGACTGTGTCATGGTCAACATCGAGATCGGGTTGCGGGGCGACGACGGCAAGAAAAGCACCCAGGGATACATGCTCATCAAGAACTTGGTGCTCATCGAGACCATCATCAACCGGTCGCACCAGCTCTACGACAGCCTCGGGGCGCTTGGCATGGACCGACTCGCACGGCTAAAGAACCGGTTCCTCAAGCTATTTTTAGACGACTGGAACTACGCTTCGTATATTATCATTCGCGACATGACCAACATCACCACCACCAACGCCATTGCGCACGGGGCGCTGCTGCCGCGGCACTCGAGCCTGGGGTTGTCGAGCAAGGAGAAGGAGCAGGTGAAGGAGTTGTTCCGCAAGTTCAACGAGTCGTTTGAGGAGGCGCTCCAGAACTACCAAAAGTTCAACATCAGCGACCCCAACTTGCGCGGCTACCTCTCGAACGAGATCAAAAAATTGACCGTCAACGCCTACTTTAAGCTCTACGAAAAATACGGCTCGTCGGACTTTACCAAGAACCGCAGCAAGTACATCAAGTGGGACAAGCACCAGTTTGAACAGGTGTTGAACGAGCGCCTCTGAGCCAAGGCCTTGGCTCTTGGCTGCCGGCTCTCGTCCTGCACAAAACGCCACAACCCCCGACATTCTTCGTAACTATAATCTACGTAATAGACACTTGACACGCTGTATCTTGGCATACCCCAACCGCGCCAGGAGCACTGGTGAATCCGGGTTATCTGCAGGATAGGGTCATAACTTAATTTGGTGGGCGCATGTCATGTCACCGATGCATTGCATGTTTGTTCTATCAAATGACACACGCCCAAAAGCAGTTTTGTGTCACTTCGCTAAGGGCGGGAGCCAAGGCCAGACCGGTGGATTTGCGGTCGGGAGGGGTCTGCGCTTCGTGGTTGCCGTGCAGTGCCGCCGCCGTGCCGCCGCCGTGCTGCCAGGGTGCTGCACGTCCCTCCATCCTTTTTGACCGCACACCGCCAGGTGCAACGACACGCTGCGCCGGCTGTCGTCAGGCCTGGGCTCGGCGAAAATAATAGGAGCACGCCCGGACACCCATAGATACCGGCGCTGGGCCTTTACAGCCCTGTTCGTAAATAGAGCAGTGTAGATGAATGCGGCTATCTGCAAAGTCGTGCATATGACATCTTGGCACCTAAGACTTGGCTGTTCCGTGTGGGCCGGAAGTGGGTGCTGGCGGTGCCGGGAGCAGCGCAAGCTGCGGCAATCGGGGCAGATCCGCGATACGAGTGGCGCGGGCGATACCATGTCCCCAGGGGACGATCTTTCCAGCGAAGCACAACCTGCATAAGTGGCCCAAGAATGTGCCAAGCATGCATGCAGACGCGCGCGCTCGCAACCGGTGTCCGCTGGGTGAGATCTTGCAGCGATCGGGGCCTATATAGGGAGGCGCTCGCCCCCAGAAAGTGGCATTCCCACGGGCAAACTTTACGACCCTATTTATTGAACTGCAGCTGGCCTGGTAGTTACAAATGGAACACAGAGTGTCTCTCCCCCCCATCTCCGACATCTTGCGGTCGCCTCCGGCGACGCTTCCGGAACCGGCAGTGCCGATGATGCGCCCACCGTTTGTGTCGTCCTACCCGTTGAGTCCCTACCAATTCCAGTACCCCCCGCGCCAGAGCGCCTCCTACAACTACCACGCGCCGCCATATGTGCCGTACCGCAGCAACCTGATGTCCCACATACGAACGCCGTCCGCCGGCAGCCACCACCACCACAGCACCCCTCTCCCCCCGTCGCCGTCGTCGATACCCTCGGTGTCGCCGCGGCTGCTGTGCTGGAAGCTCCCGCTGCCGGGCCACAACACCAAGGCGGTGGCCGGCACCACGCCCCGGCGCACCAGCAGTTCCGACATTAGCATGATCCAGGGCATCAAGCGCAAGACCCGCAACAACTTGCCCAAGGAAACCACCTACATTCTACTCAAGTGGCTCAACGAGCACTTGCACCACCCATACCCCAACTCGTTTGAGAAGGACCATCTCATGGCAGCCACCGGCTTGAACCAGCAGCAGTTGTCCAACTGGTTCATCAATGCGCGGCGCCGCAAAATCAAAATTTTGAAGGAACAACGGCCGGTCGAGGAAGTATAATTAATTATGACGCATTCTTCTTGCCCCTCTGTAGTTGCTCGTAACTCACGCACGCGCCCTGGCGACGCCGCGCCCAGAACCCCAGCCCACGATCGGCGAATTTTTGGGTCCTGCCGTATATACTTATTTTTTGCTGCACTATCTCACAACTGCGGCGCCGGTCACTTACGAGAACGTGCCGCCAAGGACGGCGGTGGGAGCAGGCGGTAGGCTGGAGGCGGCTGCACCGCACTAGTTACGGGCCACATACCCGCCACTATCCCGTCGGCAGTGCAGCGCGCTTGTTTGTTTGCGGTTCCCCCGTCCACGTCACTCGGCATACGCCTACCTTGGCACCCTGCCAGCGTTCGCAACCTGAATATTGTGCCACCCCACACAATATTATTCTGCGCCCCTCGCAAATGCACAGTACATGCAGGCGGGCGTGCGTCAGGGTGCCAACAACGTTATCGAGATCTCGCTGCAGCACGCCGGCTCGTATATGTTAGGTGACCTCCATCTCCGCCCGCGGCTGACGCCGATCGCCGCTGATCCCTGCTGGTCCCTGGCCTCTGCAGCAGCCCATTTCTTGTCGCGGCGGATGCTGCTGCTGCCCTAATGGCGCCGTTTCCTCTCACCCGCTTAGTCAGCGTCAGCCCAAGACGAGCACGATTTCCGTTTCCGTTTCCGTTTCCGTTTCCGTTTCCGTTTCCGTTTCCGGTTGCGCAGCGTTTCGTTTCGTTACACACCCGTTGTTTACACACTCACTCTTATGTTCTCGGGGGATTGTTTGGTGGCGGTGGCCGACTCCGTGCTCAATGCCGTGGACAACCTCGGCAGAGTCGAGTACAACCGCAAGGGCAGAAAGTACAAATACGTCAACAACACGTTCCAGCGCGTCAGAGAGGAAGATAAGCATCTCGTGATCTGTCCGGAACAGCCCCACTGGCACTTGGGCGCGGTCTCGGCCTACTCCATCCTCTCCACCATCAACGGCGGCGCCATCCTTACCGAATACCCAGACTTTTGTCGTGCTATTGTGGGAGTGGCCGACTTGCTCGAAACCCGTGGTTGGTGCGAAGTGGGCGACTCGTCGGTGATCCACCACCGCAACTCGCTGGTGGACCTTGACGAGTACAAGCAGGCAGCGTATCTGTTCTTGGACCTGGTGAGCAACGACCACCTCACCATGGGACTCAATCTTATGCTTTGCGCAAAACTCAACTTTCTTCACACCGACCACCATATCGGCGTCAAGGTCGAAAGCTACTACATGAAGTACTTTATGGTGGAGTACTTTGGCGAGGAGTCCTTGACTGCTCCCGACATCCTCGTGGCCTTGAAGAGCTTTGTCCATTGGGGCCATATCGGCGGCTTCTTGTACCGTCTCGAAGTGCCCAACGTGCTCCTCCTGCCTGAGCTCAAAGAGCTGTTTGCCACGCTTCCAGACCCGGTGCCCGAATTGAAGGCAAGCGTAAACGACCGGTACCCTTCAGGCACCTCCAAGTACTCGTTGATCAGAAAGTCCATCGACACCCTCGCGGACTACCACTACTCCAGCTTGATCTCCTTCCCGCAGGACCCGCTTTTCGACTTGCAATGGCTCTACCAGCTCTGCCACGACATCGAGCTGGACCCCATCCGGTACCATCTCCGCTCAGCCTCGAAAAACCTCTGTCTGGACCCCATCGTGTTGAACACCATCGCCCAGACATACAGCCTGAACATCAAGGCGCTCCTCGACTACCTTTCGCTTGTCATGAACACGTTCCAAGACACCGGCGCTGACTACCTCCTACAAAACAGCAAGATACCGGCGTTTTCTCCCCACCTCGTGGAGTCTCACCAGCTCATCTACAACGAGCTCGAACACACCAGCAATAGCATACAAGACTACGAGGCGAAGGACTGGGAGGCGGACGAGATCATACTCCGGCTACCCCAGCCTGAACACTCCTTGTTCAACGCCGTCCTGGCCATGCGCCAACACTTTAGTGACGACTACGAGTAGGTAGTGTGTCTCCGCAAATCGCATCATTGATAAGTGGCGCTCACAATTCTCAAGTTGCCCAATGTTCTCGTACGTAGCCTCCTTCTTCAAGAGCGAGCCCACGCCGCCGGAAATCACCGCTAAGGTCCAGAACTTGATCGACGAGAACAAGGTGATGGTGTTCTCCAAGACCTACTGTCCCTACTGCACCTGGTCGAAAAACTTGTTGAGCGAGGTTGGCGCCAACGCCAAGGTGGTCGAGTTGGACAAAATCCCCGACGGCTCGCAGATACAACAGGCATTACACGAACTTACGGGCCAACGTACGGTACCCAATATATTTATAAATCAGAAACACGTTGGGGGCAACAGCCACTTGCAGGAGTTGCACCAGGCGCAAAAGCTTGTGCCGTTGCTATAGGGGTGTATAGTTAAAACCACGTGAGTTTGTTATTGTTCTCCCAGACAATCTCCCCGTCGCAGAACTGGCGCTGCTCGCTCGGGTTGTGCAAATGCATGGCGCTGCGCGAGGGGTTGTCGAGACCCGTCTTGGCGCCGTACAACTGGTGCAATTGCGGCCTGGTAACGGCGCTGGTGTCGCTGTCCCACACCACCATCTTGACAAAGCCCGTGGTCGCCGGCTCGCCATATTCGTTCTGGTGCTCGAGCAATGCCTTGAGATGCGACAAGAGCCGCATGCTGTAGTCGTCCACGTCGTAGCCCGGCTCCACGTGAATGCGGATCACCGTCACCGTGTTGGCAGCACTCCCGTCCCTGGCAGTGCCCCAGTCATATGTCCATACTATGAACCCTGCGAGCGCGTTGTTGTCGGTGATTTTGAGCCCAAAGATCTCGGGAGTGATGGCCTGGAACCGGTCCACCAATTGTTCGTAGGAGGCGCCCTCGAACTCGATCGGTGGTTTCTGGTGGAAGAGGTTGTAGGAGATGTACTTTGCCCGCAAGTGAAACCAGTCCACGTAGTCCAGGGTGATGTTGGGAGAGACCCTCGTTCTGTGGTCTTTCTTGACGTTGTCCACAATCTGCTTCTCGTACCGCTCGCGGTAGAGTTCGAAGTATGGCTCGAATTGGTGGTAGCCAATGTAGCTCACCTTATCGTTGGTGTCAACGGTAGTGTCGGCTGTCTGCGATAAGGGAATGTGGGTCAAGGGGATGCTACAAGACACGAACCCGTTGCACTTGTAGTACTCCCCAACCTCCGAGTACAAGAATGTGAAGCCAGAGTCGCCAAGAATGGACGACTTGGACTTTGCCATCAACTTGTCCACCATGAGACGCGCCAAACCCTGGCCGCGGTGCTCGGGGTAGGTAAACACGCCCCCGATGATGCCGTACTGTACCGGCTGTCTTTCCACCTCGGAGTTGCTGTAGATAAACTTGGTCGCCTGCTTGACCACGAGCTCGATCGATGCTAGTCTGTCGCCGTTGGTGGCGTCGCGGAGCATAAACACCAACAACTGTTTCGTAGCCCTTGCTTTCGAGAGCACGACTTCTCTGGTGACATACTGCTGCAAGGTGAGAGGCCCTCGCCACGATGCCCCGTTCTGGCTGCGGGTGAAGTCGACAAGGTCCTTATCGGTGATCTGGTCTAGGTTGTATTTGTCCTGGAGCGTCATGGATTGCCCGCGCAAGATGCGACCTATAAATGCGTGGCCAATTTGCAACCGAGCACGATTTCCCGCTCAGACATGCAGTTAAGGGAAACCTGTCGCCCAAAATGGAAATTTTGGCGACAACCGCAGGCCTGACGTGCACGGCATCAACGGTACTTATATTCTAGACTTGCTGTGGGGTACTACGAACAAACGGTGCCCGCAGGCCAAGTTGGCAGGGTCAGAACCAGGGGAGCTTGCTATTGTTCTCCCACTCCATATCGCCGCTGCAAATGGCATGGTGCTCAGCCTTGTCGTGCATGAGAACGGCACTGAGGGACAGATTGGCCGAGTCAGTAGCATGGTACTGCTGTTGTAGTGTGTGGCGTACGGCGCCGCTGGTCTCGCTGTTCCACACCGTCATCTTAACGAAGCCGCTTGTGGCGACATCGCTGGAGGAATTTTGCACCTCGATGTATGTCTTGAGCTGGGCCAATAGCTGTAAAGTGTAGTAATCACGGTCGTATCCGGGCTCGACGTGGATCTTGATGACAGTGACCGAGTTGGCCGGCTCGCCACCACCAGTAGTGTTCCAGTCGTAGGTCCACACAATGAACCCAGCCAAGTGGTTATCGCTGGTGATCTTGATTCCAAACCGGTTTGGGCTGCACTTGGCGACAGTGGCCACGAGCTGGTCGTAGGGCATCTCCTCTAGTTGGCGTGCCAGCACCTTGTGGAAAACAACGCTGGCGACAAACTTGGCTCGGAGATGGAACCAGTCCACATAGTCCAGAGCAATATCGGCCGACACCCGGCTCTTGTGGTCTTGTAGCACCTTGGCGCGGATGTCGCGCTCGTAGCTCTGGCGGAAAGCACCAAAGAGCTCGGCAAACTCGTGGTACTCCACGAAATCTATTCCCGAAACGGATTTTTGCAGCTCTGGTTGCACCGGAATGTGCACCACATCTACCCCAACAGAATGGAACCCGTTGCGCTCGTAGTAGCTCCCCACCTCCGAGTACAACACCGTGAATCCCAGCGGACCCACCAAGCTCGCTCGGCACACCTCCATCACCTTGTTGACCATGATTTCTGCCACCCCTTTTCCCCGGTACTTTTCATACGTGAAAACGCCACCAATGCAACCGTACTTCACTGGTACTACATCCACGTGTCCATCCCGATACGTGTACTTGGAAGCATCACGCACCAACATTTCAATTGACGCCACCCGTGCTCCACCAGCGTCCACCAACGTGTACACATGCATGTTGTTGTCCGCAATCAACCTTGATTTGGCAAGCACAAAGTCTCGGATCTGGTAGTCCGGCAACGTGAGCATGCCTTTCCAAGCAGCACCATTCTGCAGCCTGGTGTAGTCGATCAGCTCGCGATCAGTGATTTCCACTAGTGTGTACGACATGTAGCGCCCAAACCAGCGGGTGAATCTTTGGCGTCCGCGAGCCGCACCACGATGCTAATTTGCTTTTTCCGGGTGGCGGTTTCTTCCAGAAGAACAGCCAAGGCACAGCAGCTGTGTGGTCTTTTCTCGTGCCAACACCGCATCCTCTGATGCTACCCGTTATTTTCATGGCCCATCCTTCTGGCTCCCACCGCTATCCTGCATGCTCTTATAAGCGGACCTGGCCGTTTTATCACCACCATGGAGCTACTACCTCAGGGTCAGAAAAACACCGCCACGGAGGTCTCGTGGGAGGACCAGCAGCAGATCAATCGTTTCTCGTCGCTCATCAACAAACGTGATGATTTGAGCGCCAGCTTGAAGGACTACACCGTCGAAAAGGAGTACCTCGATGATCTCGGGTTGGAAATCGAGTTGCTTGACGAGGAAGAAAAGATCCAGTACAAGATCGGCGAGGCGTTTTTCTTGTTGCCGGTTGAGCAGGCCACCCGCAAGATCGAAAGGGCCGATGAGCAGTTGGCGGACAAGATTTCTCGGACCGAAGAGTCCATCGACGAGATCGACGAAAAGTTGGCTGCGTTGAAGAAACAGCTCTATGCCAAGTTTGGCAATAATATCAACTTGGAGCGTTAGACACCGCCATCGTCATATTCAGTATATCTATCATAGAAGGATCCAGTCAATGTATATAATTGAGTACCGGCATTCGAGTATACGTAAATGAACCGTGCTCTCAAGTAGCATAGTCACAAGACTGCGGGTCCGCCACGTGGATGTAGTTCTGACTGCAGTTGTACCACATTTGATGCTGCTAGGTGACGTGGACCGTATCTTCATTGGTCGCCTATAATGAATATGACTCTATTAGAGTCATAGGAAGAGGCGCAGATTTAACAAGTATAATACATATCTAATACACAAGCCAGGCATATTAGTCCTCATCGCTGTCCTCATAGGTGGGAATGTCCGGAAGACGCTCTTGATGCAGTTCATGCTCTTTTTCTGGTTGCCGCTCTTCGAGCTTGGGCCGTTTTGCGGGTCGAGATGGTTGGTGTTCGTGTTCGTGTTCGTGTTTGAGGTGTCCAGGCGGTGCTGGCTGCTTCTTGGGCTGCTGTGAGCGCTCCTTGGCCCGGGTTTTCCATGCCTTCGAGATCGTGGGACATGCCTTGATGAGTTCTTCCTCAGACACTCCGTCCTGAATACTATGGATGACTTTCTCCACCACACTGAAATGGTTACCATTGCTTTTGTCGTTCCGGAATCGGAGCATTTCCCACATTCCGTGCTCCTTTACTCGGCGGCATTCCACTATTCTTCCCTGTAGTGGCTGTTTGAGTTCCTTCAACCGTTCCCAGTCGCTGTCCTCAAGCTGGAGCTTAGCAAAATCTTCGTACTCGCGGCTTCCTTTCCACACCTTGAGCAATATCGTGTCGGGCTTGCTGTCGTAGTCGATGTAAGTAGAGTCTGGATCACGGGGGTCCATATCAGGGTCTTGGTACTTGTTGAACACTAGCTCCATCTTGTAGTCTACGGTGTTTTCCTCGGCGGGTTTCCACTTGAGGAGGGTCTGGTCAGTACCAAACACGTAGGGCGTCTCTGCACACGTGAAAATCAAGCCATCTGACTCGTGAAACAACTGTTCCTTCTTCGCCAACACCTCATCGGCATGGTACGATGACGTCATGAGCTTGAAACTCACCTTGAACGGGAAGTCAGGAACATTCACGATCTCCGGGTTCTTGAGTTTGAAGTGGTCAAACGGCTTCATTACGTGCTCGGTGATGTATCCAAGCCTGGTGGACAAGGTTCTTTTGGTGATGTCCTTCCCGTTGATTGCGAGCGCGTCAAAAATACAGTAGCGCAAGAATGGCTCGGAAACGTTTTTCGTCTCCATGACTAGCTCTCCGTCCAACAACGTCCCGTGGTGGAACGACTTGCCTTGGTCTTCGTTGTTGAGTGGGAAATGGATTTTCGGTATGTAGTAGTAGTCGTTTTCTCTGGTGATCAAAAACACGCCCTCGCCCCTTTCAGGGTGGTTGATGATGAACAACAAGCACCGCAAGCCATCTGACTTCTCACACACAAAGTAATCTTTTCTCATTAGCGTTTCTTTCAAATGGTATCTCTCGAACGACACAGGTTGCGAACCAGGAAACGACGAGTGCTTGCGTCCTAGCAAGTCAGCTACCATTAGGCGAAGCTCCTGCGCTTCTTCCCGCTCTAGAATGACTCCCGGGATTTCCGGCGCGTCTCTATCTTCAAGCACAATCATGAGTGTTCAGAGAATTGTCGCGATGTTTTGAGAATTTAGCCAGAGGACGAGACTTGGTCATCCCAGCGATAAATGTCGCATTACAGATTATGTACTTTTACCTAACGGATACATGCTGCTCTCGCGTGGGATCTGGATATACCGCACACAACACATCCTCTGTGGACGATAAGCCGTACTGGCTTGGATCTAATGGCGAATTGATCATGTCCTCAAGGGGCATTTCTTCCTCAGAACTGTAGTCTTTCTCCTCTTCCAGCTGCCGATGCTTGTGGTAGCAAACGTTGCAAAACACACCGTCTGACTTCCCCAAGTCCTGGGCATTCCACCATATTGGCGTATAGGCAGTGGCACACTGAGAACATTTTTTATGCTCCAACTCAAACACCCTGGTACTGCTTTCCTGGTGGTTTTGTTTGTTCATCATCGAAACAAGCAGATTTGAAAGTGCCAACGGTCCGGTATGCGCCGTGCCTTGTGCCTGGGCAGATTTGGTGACATCTTCCATGTACAACTGAAGAAGAGGCTTCATGGTATTGGGACCATGCGTTCTCTTGGCATAGTGCCTCACTAGGTACGAATAACAGTTCTTTCTTGCCAGGTCCGGAGCATTATACCAAACAATGATGGAAACAAGACGACCCACATGCAGCTCTACACTGACCATGTACTTGTTGTCGCCAGTTTCTTCCAAAGTGAAACCCAAGTAGAATCCTGGTGTGTTTTCGGCGCAGGCAATGTGGGCCTTGATGGTGACATCTCCGTCGTCGTGGTCGCACTTGAGCATAGCTCCACCATACTTGTGACAAATATGACACTTGCTGTTATGGTTTTGGAACAAAAGCTCAGTAACACTGTTCACTGTAATCGAACGGACAACTGTGTTATCGTCCAACGGATGCTTGGTCTTCTTTTTTGGAACTGTCACCGTCAAGCTGACAGCCTCTCCAGCAAGAAGAGCACAGAGGAAATGGCACCACCTTCGACTGTCCTTGACACACGTCAAGTACTCTTGGCTCTCAGGACCATTGCCTCGCAAGCTGGTCAAGCACAAGCAACAATTGTAGTCTGTAGAAGCAATTGGTACACTCTTGTTCACACATGGCTCACAGAGCCAATCCGTCACCGGCTGCGGCGTCGAGTTTGGTATCGATATCCCAGCACATAAATGGTGGACATTCACACCACATGCCTGACAGCGTAGAAAGTCCACTTCAGCACTGGGGGCTTTCCTCTGAGTGAAGAAATCCAGAGAGCACAAGCAGCATTTGCGGTCCAGTTGCGCCAGCGGCCTGCCGGACGGCGCAGTGAGGGCAGAATTGTAGCTTGCCCAGTACTTCTCGAGGTTAACAAGCTTTCTAATTCCAAGTGTTTCGATATACGACTCGGGTATGGTGGTGTGCTTCACATTGAGGCCCTCGGTAGCAACAACAGGAACTCTAAAATTGGCATTGTAAACCGGATACAGAACCAAATCGCCAGGCTCGGCTTCTTTGACTTTCTTGGGCTGCTTCGACGGAGCCTTAGGAGCATCGGCCGAACTCGCAGCCTTCTTTTTGGGCTTTTTTGGTGCTTTTGCAACCGTCTTTGTCACTTCTTTTGCCGTTGTCTCAGCCTTGGGCTTCCTAGCTCTTGGTTTAGGCGCTGGTACTGGTGCTGGCACTGGCTCGGGAACTTTCTTTTCAACCTTTATAGTTTTCCTTTGAGTAGTAGCACTTGCTGGTGTCTTCCGTTTCGTAGGTGAGGTCTGTTGTTTCACCGTACCATTGCTGGTGGGCACACTGGCACTAGGAGGTGGGGTGGCAGTTTGATTTTTTGTTGACACTACTTTGCCATTAGCTGCGCCTGCATTGGCATGAGCCAAGATTGCCTGACTGTCTTGTAGAAGCTCGCTTTCGATCTTACGTTTCCATCCAAGAACTTTACTCTTTCTTTCAACGTCATGAGGATCCTCCCAAACGATAGCATACCGGCGCCATAAACGAGCGCATCTGAAGCAAAGGGCTGCATTCTTATCTGCTGTTGAACTATGACCAGTGACTTTGAACCACTCTAGAGATGTGTCTGTTGAGCAGTGTTTGCACACAGACGTGCGGTTTTCTGCGTTAATCCTTTCAGGATCATACGTCGAATCGTCATCTAAGGTACCCGAGGCATTGATCGCATGTCCATTCTGAGACTCGTCCTTGTGAGCCTCCTTGACTTTCTGGTCTTTCGTTCTAATACGGCCTTCAAAATTGCCCCATATTTGTCTACCCAGCTCGGTCTTCTTCCACAAATAATAGTAGCGAACAACCATTGATACGGGTTGAGTCTTGACCAATTTCTGTACTGGATAAAGTTCACTTCCATACTTTCGAACACCGTTTTCAAACCTTTTCACCTCTTCTTTGGTGAACGTTGGCTCCTTCAATTTGGACCTTGTAAGTTTAGATACCACGGCTAATGCCTGGGATGAATCTCCATTGTGTATCATGTACTGATATAAGATGGTATCCATAAAATTTGGAGACGTGGGTAAGATTTTCAAGTCTCTTGCGATCGGGGCGCAAGATGCAATGTACGAGTCTAGGTTTTGAAATTCGTTACCGATGTCTGTCTGCGACGTTTTCCAAAGTAGCTCACAAGTAACACCCTCGCCGTCATCAACTCCTCGTTCGACATAACCTTTGGGCCGTGGCTGGAGCCATTGTGGATAATCCTTGGGAGAGACATCCTTGTATTCCTCCGGGACTTCAAGGCGAACGGGAAGAACTTCGTCCTTCTTCTTCGGTTTCACTGAAGCCTTCTTTGTTTTCTTTTTACTAGACTGGGAACCAGTATTGTCGGTATCATAGTAAACGATGGGGTGGTTGTAGAATTCAGGTAAATGTGTGGCCTGGTGCTTAGCTCCCAAACGAGTGGATGCTCGTGGATAAGGTGATCTATCCTCAACATCTATTCCGTCTTCAAGCTTGGAATAGGTACCCAAGTATCTCATGCACCATTCTTCCTTCAATCGACGTTCTTCTAGAGTGAGTCCCGCATCACTAGCAAGGAATTCGATAGCCATTTTTTCATAACGTGGAAGCTCCGAAGGTATGTTGATCTTCCCCCCGTTGTTATTATCATCTTCAGAGACTTCATCCGAGTTCATGCTATCTAAGTCCTCTGAAAGCTGGTCGGCATTGGACAGTTTATTATCATGAGAAAGCATCAAGATACGTTTCTTTTGGTGGGCAATATCGTACTTTTTGCTGCAGGGAGCACAAGACCACGAGAACCCACGACTTGGCTTCTTCATAAGTGGGGGATCAAGACAATACATGTGGAAATGCTTTGCACAGCTGGCGCAGCTGACTGAATCTTGCCCGGAACACCATTGTCCACAATTATCGCAAGAAGCAATATCTTTCATAAACCCATCGATGAAGGTCTTTGATCGTAATGTTTCCACGAAAACGTATTCAAAACGCTTGTGAAGTGCAATCAAGAAATTCTGACACTGTTCACTTTTAGACTCGTCCAAGAGGAATTTGGTAGGTATAATGTCGTAGAACTTCACCATGTAGCGGTCAAAAAGCTTGTCGAAGTAGAAGCAGTTCGGATCGTTTGTGTATGCCTCTAATGCAAATGCTGGAGAAGGTGACCGTCTTGTCTGTTCGTAGACGGGATTATTTTCCACCTCCATTTTATGTTTCACGGTTACAAATCCACGGAAGCTTGCCAACGGGCAAGTGTCGGTATGCATAGAGGCGTAGAGGAGCCGGGAGTCGTTGGAAAACTTGGATATATCTCTTGGCCGGTAGAACCACTGAACTTGAAACTGGTAAGAAATAGCTGGGACGTGGGACTTTTCGTCCTCCGACTCGGTTTGTTCGACATTGGCTGCTCTGCCGCCTTTCTTTTTGAAGCCCATAACTTTGGCCACATAGTAGGGCTCTCCTGGAGGTTCGCTGATCATGTAGATGAAGTCACCCTTGTGGATCTGGAAGGTTCCACTATCCTTTCGCCTTCGTTTTTCTTCTTCCATGGCCGGACAGTGTAATGTGTGAGTGTTGAGGTTGATGTAGGCATCTTTGAGGTCCAACTTGTTAGAAAAGTAGCTTGCTGGGGTTGGCAAAGGTTGCCAATTGAAATCAAAAGACGATGTTTCAACGCCGGATGTGGAAGCCGACGGTGACAAAGATGCGAGTTTCTGTTTCTTGCGTGCCACGGGTGGTTCGGGCCGATGTTCTTCGAATATAGACTCGTCTATAAAGTCATTGTACGACTTATTTGTGGCCGCTTTCCTTTTTGGTCGAGACATGGAGACGGCGGGACGCTGAAAATTTAGCTTAAAATCGCTTCTATGAAAGTTGTAATGCAGTATACCTAACCTTTGCTCCCCAAGGTGCCCCAGGTCTATAGCGGGCTATTTTCGAACTGCTGGCCAAAATGTGAAATATGAAATGCTGTGCCCAACCAGGCTCATGAAAAGTACACCCTTATTATGTAATTTTTCACCTTTGCCGACTACAGAGCCTAGGCGTCGTAAATGCTTGTGTATGTGCTTATGAGCTAGTCTATATTCGTTTTTCCAAGTATCCGGTCGCCAACGCCAACTCTATTCGTTCGATCTCTTCTATGTCTTCGGCTGCCTCCAATTGGCGGACCAACTCCTGTTTCTGCTCTTCTGAGAGTTTGGTGGTTGCCTCGCTGGTCACAGCCACCGGCTCGTTGGCAGCATTGTTGTTCTCCACGAGTTCTTGCACGAGCGCCTTGGGGCTGGCGGTGGTTCCGAAAAGCGTCTCGGCAGCTTGTCGTTCTTGATTTTTCACCTTTTCAAAGTCAAGACTTCCAAGCGACGGTATGGTCCATATCGTGAAGAGACGGTAGTATGGGATGCGTGTGACTGGGTTTTCGATAAACACCAAATGCTGGAGATTCTTGAGTTGTGCTAGCGAAACCACCGACTGGAGACTGGCGATGTCATTCGCCATAAACAGCATCGATTCCACAGCAGGCAAGTTCCCGCCCAAGTCTTCAATGCGGACGATCTTGTTGTTGCCAAAGAGGAGCGTCTTGGCTCTGGCAAGCCGTGGAATGTTCCCCACTGTCACAAGGTCGTTGCCACTAAAGTCCAAAACCTCAAACTTGTCGTCCGTGATGCCCAAATTTTCAAGATACTGGATGTGTAGGCCGCGGAGCAGGAGCGTGTACTGCTTTTCCGGGTTCAAGAGCTTCGGTGCATCGTTGATCACCTGGGCCGTAAGTCTCATAACATCTCATAAACGTATCCACCTACCAATACTATATAGCCGCATCCATTGCACCCATAGTCTAGGCTCAGAAGATGGTCAAGCTGGATATGCAGCCGTTGCTGTCCACCACCTCCCAGATACATCGCTGGCACCCGTAGAGCTTGGAGTGGCCCCATGTGTTTGTCTTGGATGCCAGGGCTGAGTCAGACTCGTCGCCCAAATCGTCGGCCTGAATGATGTCTATATCGTTGTCCACAAACTCGGATTCATTGCGATTGAGAATCACCGGCCGCACGCTGTCGTTGGCATTGATTTCCGCCAAGAAGTCTGAGGGCACGTCCCGGAAATACATGTGGGATGTGGCCTGCGGGGTGACCTTGAAGGTGTTATTGGGGGAGGCAAAGAGCTCCCAGTTGCACTTGTTCCACCGCATAAAGTCCAAGCTCTCTGGCACCTGGCCGTTGTGGACGACAATCTTCTTCAATATGCCTGTTCTGGTGCCGCTGGGCGTCAAGTCGTAGAGAAAGTCAAGTCCCAAGGCAAAGTAGTTGTGGAACTTGAAGAGCGAATTGTCGTTGATGTCGATACCAAGCGACTTGGAAAGGTGGTTGTGGATGAGGAAGCGCGAGTCAAACTTGTTGAAGTAGTCGTCGGGCGGGCCAAACACATTGAGGATCTCCTGCTGGGTGGTGTGGCCTATGCGGATGACATAGCTGCCGTCGTCAAACAACACGTTGACCAAGCCCAACTGGACGTTTATCTGCAACTTGACGATCTGCGACACCGCCACCGCCGGCTTGACCTCGAGGGCCAGGGCCACCTGGGACCACGACTCGCCGCTGTGCACGGAAATGGCGGTGCAGGTGACGTCCGGGTGGCTCGAATTGAGAAGCGTGGACAACATCTTGTCCTCGTCGCCCGCGTACCGCGCAACCTTGGTGACCAACACCTTCAGGTTGATGTGGAACTTGAACGAGATGCCGTTGTAGCTGAGAATGTAGCTGTCGCCCTGGAGCGTGCCCGGATAAGTGGGACCAAAGATCTTGTTGTAGACCGTTTTGAGGGTGAGAAGCTCGTTGTTCTCCGTGTCGTGGGCACCGGGGTTCAACACTTTGTTGTTGTACGAGATGGTGAGGGCCTGGAGGTCCAAGATCTCGATGAGCACCAACTTCAAGCTTGAGAAAACCAAGCGGACGCCGATCTCCGGCAACACCACAATCACCGGCGTGTTCAAGTAGTCGTTTCCCGAGTACACCACCTTCATTTTGTAGCCGAATTTGTCCAAAGCCTTGAGCGACGTGTACAACAACCTGCCCAAGCGGATAGTGCTGCCAATGCCCTTGCCCGGGAACAATACCGTGTGATCAAGCATGTTGTGTTTGGGCTGCTGATAAGAATGACTGGTCGCAAAGGGTGCAGGCCCATACCGCGGGGCGATCCTTTATCGCCAGTGGGTTCTCTGCAGTACACATTACGGGGCGTTGATTAGGATGTTTACGTCTAGGTAAGTTTCTTGATGAAGCGGGAGAAGCCCTTGGGCGGCGGATCCGCGACGTTGGAGATGATCTCCACCGGTGCCTTCTTCCTGGTCTTTGGTTTGCGTTCAGAACTGCCGCTGCTTTTCGGTTTGGGCTTCTCGGTGGCCTGGCGCCGGCGCTCCTTCTCGGATTCATCAAGACTGAAGATGGAGCTCTCGTCCGAGTAGCAGCGCGAGAGCTCGGCCTCGCTCACCGAGTCGCGTGTGGGGGTCTGCAGCGAGTGGCGGTCGTGGTTGTGGTTTTCCGATCGCTGGCGGTCAAAATTCACGTCTTTGAACGCCATGAGCACCGCGGCGGGGATCTCGTCGGTGGTCTCTGGGGGTGGCGGAGTGAAGGGTTCGGGCTCCTCTTGGACCAGGGCGATGGACACGGGTTCCCGCACAGACGAGGCGATGGAGTTGCTGCCAGAGCCACTGCTTCGACTCTTGCGCCGCGAATGGCGTCGGCGCTGGTCCTTCTTGACGTCGAGGTATTCGTTGACGTCGGCCATGATCTCGTAGTTGATCGCCGACGACGACGAACGCTTGGGTGCTTCCAGAGCCACCAGCGTGCGTCCGTAGCTCTCGATCAAGCTGGCGTTGGAAAGAGATCTCTGTCGTTCCGACTGGACGCTGGTGGCGCTGGTGGAGGGCGTGGCGGTGGTGGCGGTGGTGGCGGCGTCGGACGACGCGTGGGACGGGCTGATCGAGAGGGATGATTTGGTGGAGGAGCGCCGGCTCCGGGCCTTGTGGTGGCTCACTTGCGACTTCATTTTCTGCTGGGTTTGATACGATACCAGCGGAACAATGTAATAGTTCATGGCTGCGAACACAATGCAACACACAGAGCAGCAGTCGGTTTATAAATCGGCGGTTGGGCGGAGGCAGTTCTACCGCCAGGGGGCGAAATGCTCCCTTTAAACATCACGCTCGCTCAACAATAGAAGCTATATGCTGCAGAACTTCATGCCTGCAGCCGGCGCTATTGTGAGGGCTGCACCCCCAGTATGGGTGCACTGGCTGGGGATCTCGGAGGTGCATATGCACGTTCGTTTTCGGAAGAAGTATGCTGGCGGCAGAGAAGGTGCAACCGCGAACGGAGTAACGGAGTAGCATGTCCCGGCTCGGGGCGATTCCGGAAAGACTCGGGGCTGGTTCCAAGCTCGAATGCAAAAAATAACGGCAAAATCTTGGCTACGGCTGCGTCGAGCTCCTGGGACGGGGTAATTTTGACGTTGTTCGCTGCTAACGCATTATTGCACCTGATGCTATTGTTTGTGATGGGATTTTGCCCAATCGAGCTACCAAGATTTTAAAATCAAATTAGTTGTATTATCCATATTCACATGGTTTCTTATCCGGCTTTGGAGTTTTCGCTTGTAGTTGCATCGTCGGGGCTGTGTACCTCTCCGTGGGTGGTGGTTCCGTCAATGGCGGTGGGTCCGTCGGGGTTGGACAGAGCCGCCTTCAACTTGGCGCGGGCGTCTGTAGATCTGATGGGCTCGATCACGTAGGGCAGCTTGTCGCTGTTGAGCACCTCGTCGTCGTCGTTGTAGGCGTACTCGCCAATCTCAGCAAAGTCGGTGCCCATCACCTCCTCGTCCTCGTGCAACCGGAGTCTCAATTGGGGCACCTTGTCCATGGCAAACAAAATGATGGAGGTGACCACAAAACTCCACAATCCCACCGAGCAGGTTCCGGCCAACTGGTAGCCCAACTGCCTGTAGTTGTGGTTGAACCAGCCCTGGTAGAGCGCCGCCCCTTCTGGGTCGAGCGCAACCGAACCGTCGGCTGCGGCAACGTAGTCGGCTGCGAAAAGACCGGTCAAGATGGAGCCGCACATACCACCGACACCGTGCAAGGCAAACACATCCAAACCGTCGTCGATCTGCAAGATCGACTTCAAGTCGACGGCAAAGTTACAGACAATGGCGGGCACCACACCAAACACGGGGGCGGTGTAGACGGGCACAAAGCCGGCAGCTGGGGTGACACCGACCAAACCGGCAATGGCACCGGTACACAAGCCAACGGTGGACCACTTGCCGCCGGTTCTGAACCAGTCGACAAACATCCAGGTCAAACCACCGGTGGCGGCGGCAATGTTGGTGTTGACACAGGCGTACCAGGAGCGGATGGTAGCGTTACCGGTGGAGCCACCGTTGAAGCCAAACCAGCCAAACCACAAGAACACCGTTCCCAACACGATGGAGGACACCGAGTGGGGCTTGTACTTGGGCATCTTGCCGGTGGTGAGAGGATCGTGTCTCTTACCCAACAACAACGAGTAGGCCAAGGCAGCGAAACCAGAGTTCTCGTGCACGGGACCACCGCCGGCAAAGTCGAGGGCGCCGAGGTTGACGAGCCATCCGTTGGAGCCCCAGGTCCAGTAGGCAATGGGGCAGTACACCACCGTCAACCAGATGAACAAAAACACCATCATGGGGCCCAAGCGGGCTCTTTCGCAGCCAGCACCCACCATCAAGATGGCGGTCACGGCAGCAAACATACCCTGGTAGAAGCAGAAGAGAATGCCGGGCACGGAGCTGACCACGGCGGGGGCACCAAACACATCCATGAGGGCAAAGTTCTTCATGGTTCCCAAAAACTCCGAGCCGCCGTCGGAGAACACCAAGGAGTAACCCCAGAAGAACCACTGGAAGGTGGTGAGACAGCAGGCCATGATGGAAGCCCACATAAGCGACAACGCGTGCTTCTTTCTGGACATGCCCGAGTAGAGGAGACCCACGCCGGGAATCATAATCCACACGAGCACGGCGGCGGTGCCAATCCAGGCCATGTCGGCCTTGTCGAACTGTTCGTTGAGATCAACCTTCATAATGTCGCCACCGGTACCGGTACCGGTGAACTGAGATGCGTCGGAAGACATTGCGAAGTTTGGGGAAACAACAGCCGTTCGGCCCACTTATATATTCTGCAGTTATCTTGCAGCCATAATCTTGCATAAATCGGCCAATCACGACGCGCGATGCGATAAGCTCGTATTTGGATGCAGTCCGTGTGTATGTCTCGCAGGCGACACAAATGCGAGTTGCCGGCAGCGATTGCGGCGTGGCTGTCTGGGGTTGGGGCAGGGGGTCGGGTGGGGAGGGGGCAGCACGCGGATGGGGTGGCAAGGGCGGCACTCTGGTTGTTGCGCCCACGTACCCCAGAACCCTTGCGGTGAGCAGGGCTCATGCCGTTACCGGCCTTGGCGCGATAAGCTGCGTCGCACGTGAAGACGATGACCAGGTGATAGTGATGGCACCAGCCGATGCGGGAGGCATAGGCTGCGGAAATACGAACCGCACGGCGACCCCGGGTGGTGCGGATGCGGACGTGGAGCTGTCTGCAGTCGCCGATTCCAGTCGCGGTCTGCAGTCGCTGCCTCTCCACCTGCAGTCGCTGCCTCCCTCCTATGTCCTTTCACCTGCAGTACACGTCGCCGAGGCTTCCGTCACAACATGTCTGACTCGCAATACGGCTATGCCACCTCTGTGCTCACATCAAAGTCGCCGCAGAGTGCAGCCGCCCTAGTCGGCTCCGCGTTGGCCGACACCACCGGCCCCATCCCCGCAGGAATGTTGGACTTCTTTTCCGCCTACTCCCAGCTGGTGCAACGGCACAACCAAACCCTCACCGCCATCTTGCAACAGGCCACGGGGGTGTTTCCCCAGAGTGGCAGCCCGGAGCACGGCAACTTGGCCAAGGTGTGGGCTGCACTCGTATCCTCCTTGCAGCAGGATATCCACGCCAACGACGTCTACTTCAAAAACCTCAAGTTGGACACCATTGGCCCCCTCCGCCAATTGAATGAAAACGAGCCCAGCTACTCGGAGCTCCTTGTCAACTCGCGCGAATTGAACCAGGTGGCCGGCCAGTTGGCCTCGCATTCCGACGCCGAGTACCAGTGGAACGTCAAGGCGCCCCAGACGTTCGACAACCTCGAGAACTACAAGCGCCGGGAGAAGCAGCTCCTCTTTGACAGCGTGCTCAATTACTTCAACGCCACCAACGCCCGCTACTCCAAGGCCTTGGCTGCCAACGAAAAGGCCGTGAACCACTTGCTTGGCGACTTCCGCATCGACCGCGAGATGGAGAACTACTTGGTGTTTTTGCTCGCCCGGGAGGTGGCGCCGGTCGGCGCCGCGGCCCACGACGCCCATCTGCACAAGAAGAGACTCTCGAGCTTCCCCCGCCACCCGGACCAGACGTCTCTCTACTCGGCTGCCACCGCCAACTCGGGCGCCCCAACCACCGGCTCGGGCAAGAAAAAGCCGTCCAAATTGAAGTCCAGGGTCGGCTCCATCTTTGGCCGCAAGAACAAGCGCAATTCCAAGGTCAACTCCTTCGCTGACGACGCCATTGCTGAGTCCGACTCCACCACTTCCACGCCTCGTCTTACCGCCAAGTCCACCGAGTCGTTTGGTGCTTTGGGCCATGCCGAGAAGACCCCCCAGCCTGCACCCGCAGCTTCCAGGTCGACACAGCCTCTGCAGCCCCTTCAACCCCTTCAGCCCACCCCCAGAACTGGTTCTTCCGACTACTATGCTCCGCCTCCACCTGTGGCTCACACTCCCGACGCTGGCCAGGGTCAATTCCAGCAGTCCACTTTGGGTCCTCCAGCTCCACAGGCTGTTGACGAAAGTCTGTCGCCTAACATTGTCCGCTACGATGATGATGCCAGCTCGTCGTCTTCCTCGGAAGACCATGGCCACCAGCTCTCCATGCTCAAGCAACATGATTTGAGCACCCCAGTCAACCCATCAGCACCAGCACCGGTGGATGAGATTGACCAAGCTCCAGTGCTGTCGAGTCAGCCAGATCTGTACACTGCCAACTCTGCTCTTTCGTTGCAGCCTCCACCTACCCAGTCGCTGGAATTGTTAGACGTTGCCAGATCCCGCCAAAGTAGCGGCGGTAAGTACAGCTTTGAGGAAGGCGACGACAAAGATCCTGTGGCTACATCCCCAAGACTCAATAGACAAGAGGAAATCGTTCCTGGCTCGTTTGAGCCAATACAGACACCTGAATACGAAAAGCCGCAGCCTGCTCTCCCCGAGCCTGACGTCGACCGCGACAGAAACACCTCTGCCTTCCCCACTGCCGTGACTGGTGCTGCGGCAACCCTAGGTGCTGGTGTGGCCGCAACTGCTGCAACTGCTGCCGCTTATGGTGCAATTGATAACAAGGCATCGTACGAGGACAAGCATGTTCCTCCTCCTCCTCCTCCACCTTCGAGGAAAGTCCACCATCCTACTCTGGAGTCGCCAGTTGTGCCTCCACAGGACAAGCCAAGAGCCAGAAGAGATGTCCACAGCCAGGTTTTCCACAATCTTCCTGGTGCTCGCGAGTCGTTTGCTCCACCCCCAGCTTTGGCAAGCCAAGACACTGGTAGTTCGTTGCTCAGAAAGAATGACTACTTTAAGCATTTTGAATCCGGCAATTTCGTTGAATCTTCGGGCTTGAACGCATCCATTGCTGAAGTTATCAATGTCTCCTTCAAGGATGAGGCTTTGACTACTTCGCAAGTTGTAGGAGAGATCGCGTTTGTCTACAATGGAAGTGAAGGAGCAGAGGCTCCCATTTCTCTCAATATCCCAACTAGTTTCACCAAGGTTTTGGAGAACAATACCTTTGTGGAAAAGCTTGCCAACGGAGAATTCCTGGTAGACCCTTCAAAGATTCTTTCACGTACTTTGGGAGGATTGAAGTACATGATCAGCTTGAACGAATCTCAGGTACCTATTATCATGCAGCAAGTGTGGAAGTTTGAGGACCACCAGGCTAGTCTTATGATACACTTGAGACTTAATCCTGCTTACTCAGACTCGTTGAAACTCGATAATTTCGTGGTCTCTGTGGCCTTGAGTCCAAGTGTGCAATCTACATCGGCATCTTCCAGACCGCAAGGTTCCTTCAGTAAGGAAAAGAACAGAATCACATGGAGATACCCTTCACCATTTGTCTTAGACTCTAAAAACCCTGAAGAGAAATTGATTGCCCGATTCCTCACGAACGGTAAGGGTAGCGAGCACGAATCCGGGGTTCAGGTCAAGTTTTCGATTATTGACCCTCCGGTTGCTTTGACTACCATCTATACTTCGGCTGGGCAAGCTTTGCCATCGGCCCGTCACTTGGTCTCTGGAACATACAGCAGCCACGCCTAGATATAAAATGCTATGTATTATAAATGATGTTTGACGCTTTAGATTACTGTAACTGCCTATACAAGATATCACTTCCTTCGTGGCAACGAGGTTCCAAACGAATCTTAAACGGTTTAGGCTCGAAAGAAGTGGCCCATGGACACGAGTTACCTTTAAACGAATCCAATTCCATCGGTTGTTCAATTGGTCTTCGAATTTTGAACGCTAGTATCATTCTGCACGTCATGGAATACATCTCTTGCATGGCAAGTACATTACCAGAACACTTTCTTGAACCAGCACCGAAAGCAAAGTGGTCCAAATCTTTACGGTCTCTCAACTGCATCTTGCCAGAAAATAGCCATCTGAATGGGTCAAATTTCATAGGATTCGGGAACTTCTCCGGATCATGGTTCGCAGCAAAAGCATTCATGTAAAGGACAGTGCCAGCGGGTATTACCACCCCAAAGTGTTTAATCTCCTTGGTGGTCTGTCTCGGAAGACTTAGTGGAAGCACCGTGAAATAACGGAGTGCCTCTTGGATGAGGGCAATAACAAAGTTGCATTCCATATTTGCTCCACAGTCCTCCCATGCATTATTCAAACTTCCATAGCACTTCAAAAGTTCTTCAAAGGCAACTTTTTGCAATGAATAACCATAGTCTGCGCGTGCTAAATGGCCCATCAAATGGTTTAGGGTGAAAGGTGTATTATCAAGACCAGCGCTCACCATCGTTAAACAAATGGAACTGAATTCCTGTTCTGACAATTGTGCGCCGTTGCTGTGAAGCTTCCCAAGCAAGCTGTTTCTTGCTGAATGTTCACCCTTCGAATATCTTTTCTTGAATTCTCTTGACAATTCATTCATGTAATAATCACGACGGCCACGGAACTTGGCGGCCAGTGCACTCCAGTTTCCGAAATGTCTCATGAACGGTAAGAAATCTGGCAACCACGATCCTTGGCCACGCAACTTGATTATTTGGTTTTCAACAGTAATAATCTCATGTGAAAGCATTGCATGTTTGCCATAACAGTCGAGTGTAATTCCGTAGGTGATCTGAACCGCCAACCTTAAAGCAAACAACTGGAAGTAGGATAACAAATCAATGTCTGATACCCTACTTCGAACATGACCAACAAACGTTGAAGGAGGTCCACTTAGTTCAGCATTGGTCTTGATTATCATTCGTATAGCATACTTCACCTGCTCATCAATTGTGTTCACCATGGTATCCACAGAGCGGCGATTGAGCTCCAGCGACACAGCTTGCTTTCTCCTAAAGAGAGATGTACTTGCTGGACACGAACCGATAGTGAAGCCTTGTGACAGAGATACGATATTGTGGAAAATGTACAGCGTTGGACGTGAATTGTTAGCCCTGGCACTTTTTCCCCATAGTAGCTCGACACTTTGGTATGTGTTTGCAACGACGATATTTCGGTATCCCAATCGAACTTGGAAGACAGGAACATGATAAAGCTTCGACCAATTCCAGTAAACTCGTGCTGGATTATTCCGAACTTGCAACAAATTCCCCACGATTGGGTAGCTCGGGATTCGTTTGATGCCCTTGATGGACGGTTCGACACCTAGAGCAAATATGCAATCTTCTATTATCCAACCCAACAAAAGGAGAAAAATTATATCAAGCACATCATAGCACGGCAGTGACATCTGGTATCTTAGCGAATTCTTTTGACCCACCCTCAAATACAAAAATATGTTGAAATGGTAATTGCGTACACAAATAGAACACATCCAGGAAGTATTATACAACTAAAACTCGCCATTCTGAGTAGGATCCACGTAACCGACCTTATTAACAACCACCGACCTCATGTCTGAAACGAGTGGGAGGCTGTACTTGAGAGTTCCTCTAACAATTAAATCGAATGGGTTCTTCGAAATTATCTCCCATTTCTTGGAATTATCTGGTTCAGTTGAATTGTCGCTGCTCAATGACCCCGTAATGTTCTTCCCTGGCGTTAATAGCCGGATCTCTCCCGATTGTTCAATCGGCTCCCGAGTAAATATACCTCCTGTAAAAACTATCGGAGGGTCCAACTTGTAAACGGTCCCTAGTAGTACTGTCTCGACCGTACTGGCTTCCAACAACTCCGGTACAGTCTCAGATTCCAAATAGCCACTCTTGGCGAATACATCAAGCTCCACTTCACTGATTTCCACTGTAAACCAACCGGGATTAAATGCAGAGACCTCGATGTTGAATACGAGTTCGTCCTTGGAAACTAAGGTATCCGAGATATGGTTCATTTGAACATGGGTTAATTCCTTCGTTGACGCTAATACGAACCCCATAATGAAACCAACGCTCAAGATTCCGAAAATACTCAATAGGGTGTAAAACAAGCTTCTCCAGAAATAGAGCCTGTTCGCGCGAATACTATCCATGCTTTTGCGCTGGGAAGCACGACGAATACTATTTCGCTGGGAAGATGGAGAAAGTTGTCCTGATGGGTTACGGAGCCCAATTCCTCTGTCCTGGTCACTCCCATTGTTTTCCAAATCATCGTATTCGTAATAGTAATTCAGGTGATCAGGGTACGCAAAGGGGAATATATCACGGTTTTTCTCATTCACTGGGGGTGTCAACGGCTGACCCGTGGATAGATAGCGTTTGTTGACCCGTTTGTCTTTCGGAGTGCCAGGATACAAATTGAGGGAGCGGTAATGAGGTATCTTTCCACGAGAAGCATTAAGGAGAGAAGACGACTCATTGACGCCGTAGCTATTAGTTTGGGTATTCCCGTATGGGAACCGAATACTCCCGTCGTAATAAATAAGATCGTCATCAAAGTCTTCAATGTCGACATCATCGGGAATGATGCTATACCTTCGAGGCTGGGAGCCCTTTTTGTTGAATAGTTTGGATGTAGTGGAGCGAAGCTTGGAGGAAGAGACTGACGATTTGCAGTTCTTCTTTGATGTGTTTTTGCTTGCGAGGGATGTGTTGGTAGCGTTGCTGGGTTGGAGCGGGCGTTGTGTGTCGTTCTTGGTGGTGCCATTTGGTGCTGGTGCGCTAGTATTCGAGGAATCGATGGCAATGTTGGAGAAGAACTCGCCCTCGGTAGACTCGTCGTCGTCGATAAGGTCTGCATCTACGTCAACCGCATCAAAAGAATACTGTGATGCTTGGTCTATGCTGTTAGTCGATGCGTACTGGCCAGGCTGCGTTGCTCTATCATCTATGGTTACCGCAGGGTTGGCCGGCCCACCAGTCTGGTAGCTGGAATAGCCCGAGATGGTTCGTTGATGCGGGGGTCGTTTTGAATGCTGGTCAAAGTAGTTGGTGCTACTCACCGATGCATTTCCGGGTGTTGGTTGGGTACCCTGGGCCTTTGACGGTTTCTGGGCCCGTGACAGGATGGAATGTATGGACTGCGCTCGCGAGGTTGAACCCATGGGCAAGGGCGGGATGGTGGTGGGGAGATGGATAGCGGCGGTTGCTGATGGAGATGCAGCCGGGTCGTGGCCGGTAGGCGATGACTGTAATGAATTGATGTGGCTGGCTGTGGGCACATGTGCCTGTGCTTCCTGGGCCGCCTCGAGGTCGTTGGGGTTGTTTTCGTAGACGAACGTCTCGTCGCTGTCGCTGGAGTCGACGTCGTCTACTGCACTGGCCAACTTGGCAGCGAAGAAGTCGGTCTTGGTCGAGCCTTTCTTGGCTTTGCGCTTAGTGTTCTTGGGCTGTTCCAACGGGGTGCCCGGCCCGATGGAGGCGCCGCTTCCTATAGCCCTTTCGCCGGGCGCTTCCGGTTCTTTCGGCTGCGGGAAGTTTGGGTTCACGGGAGACTTGTTGATAAACTCGGATATTTTGCTGGCGTTCTTGGGGAGCGGCTCGCGCGAGTTGATCACGCGCTGTTTGGCCTTGAGCGACTTGTTGATGTTCGTCATCGCGTACTTGACGTTATCTTGGGGTGGGTCCACGGGAATACGCAGAGCCGTCGGAGCCGGGTCTGTGGCTGATTTGGGTTTTGCGCTATTGCCGGTACCTGCTGGCACGCCCAGGACACCTGTCGAGCCATTCGGTTGGGCGCTCGACCCCGCTAGAGACGTCAGGGACGACCCAGACGGTGGTTGTGGTGTGGATACCGCGGGCAAAGAGGAGGTAGACGGGGCTGCCGCCAACTCTGGAACGGTCGCAGCAGTCTCGTCGACCGCCTGCACTTCGCCTCTGGCTTCTCCGTCTCGTTTCAGCATGTTCGGCGTGGGTGGGGGAACGGTGTGGTAGCGGTTCTGGCAGCAAATGATACAAGCGGGACGGCAGGCTGGTGCGGTGGGTGGGCGGTGCGGCGCGTGGTGCGGCGCGTTGCAACGATGGAGCGGGTTTGTATTGCTGTGAGGAATACGAGGTGGCAGGTATGTAATGCATATATCTATGGTTTCGGTTGCCGCATGCGGTTAAGATCGGCCAACTTTTTGACGCTCATGTTGTACTTGGGTGTGTCCTTGTCGCTGTGGCTGCGGCTGCGCCGGAGCTGGTTGCCGCCGGCGGTAGGGCCCAGCAGTAAGATGCTCTGGGACCGGTCCCGGGCCTTCGAGGTGGGGGGCGCCGTGGGCACCACCGAGTACTTGCGCTCGCGGAACTGGACCCCGACCTCCTTCAAGTTCTTCTGGTGTTCGGGTTCAACCTTGACGAACCAGTCGAGGCCCTCGTCGTACTCGTACATGCGGTAGTCGGTGCCGTACGGCTTCAGCTCGAGACAGTAGAGCGTGTGCAACGGCACGTCGAGCTCGCCGATGGAGCTGCGGTCCAAGTTGAGGAAGTACGCAAGCAAAATACGAAGCACCACCCGGTGCGAGATGAGAAGAAGGTGGTCGGTGGTGCGCTCGATCTCGGTGATCAACGGCCGCAATCTCGTCAACACGTCGAGGTACAGCTCGCCGCCCACGCCCGGGTAGCGGTACGTGAGCTTGTTGCGCAACCGCGCCTGGAACTCCTTCGGGTACTTGCCCTGGATCTCGTCGTAGGTGAGGCCCTCGAACTTGCCGCCGCCCAACTCGTTCAACATGCGCATCTCCTTGAGCGAGAAGAGGTTCTCGTTGAAGTACTCGCCGCTCTCCACCGCCCGGTAGAGCATCGACGTCCACACGCAGAAGTTGGGCTCGGTGGGGATGTTGTCGAGGCTGGCCGGCCGGTTCTTGTCGAACGTCAGGCTGTAGCGCAAGTGCAACCGCGACGAGAACCGCTCCAACTGCTGCTTGCGGAACTCGTGCCGCTGGAACTCCAAGAACCGCGCCAACGCCCGGGCAAACTGGCGCCCGCGCTTCGTCAAGTGCGAGTTGCCGCCGATGCGCCCGCTGAGGTTGTCGACACTCTCGCCGTGCCGGGTGATCCATATCTGGCGCTCGGCAAGGTTAAAGTTCAAAAGAAAGTAGACGGTTTGCGACGCCAAGAAGCCCTGGATGTTGTAGCTCACCACCTTCTTGCCCACGTCGATCATCTTCACGTACTGGAAGCCGGGAAGCGCCTCCTCGTCCTCGTCGATGGTCTCGTACGCCTTCTCGTAGTTGTGTAGCCGCCCGACAAAGTCCTCGAGCGCGAGCTCGGGATCCATGTCACGGTAGTCGGGGCCGGAAAGCTTGAGGCGGATGTTGGACTCGATGATGGCCGGGTCCGAGCACACGCTCTCGAGGAACAATACCTTGAGCTCGCCGTTGGACCGCTGGTTGATTTTGCGGAGCACCTTGCTTCGGCGCAGCTTGGTGGAGTTGGTAGCGTCGAAAATGCCCACCGAGCCGGAGCCGTTGATCACGTAGTCGAGAAGCTGGTCCAAGGTGTCCATGGCCCACTTCTCGCGGATGGCGTTTGAGTTTTTGTTTTCGGGATTGAAGAAGTCGGCGCCGTGCTGCGGCGACTTGGGGTGGCTCTCGGGCGACGGCGTCAGTTTTTCGTTGTTGGGGGTGTTCATGTCCGGCAACGGCTGGTTCTCGGGGCCCACGTTGTTGACCTTGTCGTTGCGTCGGGTGTTGCCCACGTTGAACACCCGGCAATCGTGCTGGAGCCAGTTGAGGTACCGGGTCAACTTGTTGGTGATGTAGGACTTGCCGCGCGCGGGGAGCCCCACCATCACGATCACCAACTTGCTGCCCACGTCGACAGACGCGATGCGGCCGTCGGGCGAGGTTTTGGACGAGGTCTGGCCGGGGATGTTGAGGGTATAGGTTTTGCGGGCCGGCGGCGGCGGTTTCTTGAGGAGGAGTGTCTTGAGCTCCTCTATGCTGGGCGAGTCGTCCAATTGCGACTGGAGCTCGGGCGGCGCGTCCTGGAGCAACTCCTTTCTGGTCTCGTCGGTGATTTTGATGGCCGGGCTGTCGTCGCGCTCGAACGGCTTGCTGTCGTCGTCGTCCAAGTCGTCCTCGGCGGACTGGATGGTCTTGTTCGGGTCCACGTGGTGGGCTTCTGCCGGCGCCGGCGGGTTCTCGGGCGCTACTGTGAGGGGAGATATGCTGCCAGAGCCGTTTCTCTCATGCAAGTCGGACAAGTTCAAGTGCGAGATCTTCTTCATGCACTTGTTCAAGCCGGTGGTGTCGGCGCCCTTCCTGTCCTGGCCCGGCTGGCCGTCGTCCTCGTCGCTGGTGTGTTCTTGGGTCAACGGCGAGGTGGTGCCGGACACGATCGGGGTGTCGGTCAACGGCCGTTTGTTGAATTCCGGGAGCGACAGGTTGGACATGCTGTTGGCGTCGATCTGGGTGTCGATGGACCGGCCAATCTGCATCGCCTGGCCCGTGTACGGGTAGGTTTGGAGCTTGGTGAGGCTGTCGGGGAACAGGCTGCTGCCGCTGCTGGAGAGTGTTCTGCCGTGGGACGGCTTTGCGGGGTTGCCGGGAGCATCCGCACCCTCGTGCGGGTGCAGAAGGTGTCCTGAGTCTGGGGTGGCGCTGCCACTGTCGCAGGAGAAGGCGTCACTGGAATCCGTGTTTGGATCGTCGCCGGTAAACGAGACGCTTTTGGACTTCGCCCGGCGCTGGGGCTTGCCGCTGGGGCCCGATTGCGCGATGCCACCCTTGCGGTGTGCCGCAGGTGTGTTTTCTGACTCGGGCATGACGGGCACCGGACTTGTTGCTGGCGTCGAAAAGGAGCGGAGATGAGCGGCGTCCTGCAGGCGCCGCAGGCCCACGCCTGCCCACCACCCGCGACCCAGTGCACCCACTATGGTGGGTTTTGCTAAACAGGCTAATGATCCGACGGTTTGGCGCCTGTGTGTTTGCGCAGTCGCGACGCAGCTACGGTGCGCAGCCGCGGTGTGTGCCCCGTGTGCGGTCGCCGGTTATGGTTCCAGTTCCGGCGGCGGCCGCCAGAATACCGGCCCTTGTTGCATTTGCCGACGGCAAAACCGGCCTGCCGAACCCAGTCCCCGGCCCAGAAGACCAGCAGAAAAAGGCCAATTTGGGAGCCATGGTCGAGCAGCTCCGTGCGCTTGTCCCGGGCATGCTCGGCAGCTCGCTCCCACGCACTTTGGTGTCGCCAGACGTGGTTCTTCGTATCTGCCCCACGCATTTGGGCGACATCCACCCGGTGTTTCTCAACATAAAGGGCCACGTATCGTACTACGCGGTGTGCAAGGCCATCCGGTTTGCCTTGACGTCGCTCGTGCTCCACCCGAAAGTGGAGCTCCACATAGAGTCCATCAAAGTCAACCCCGACGAACAGATCCAGGGTCTCTACCCGGACACCACCAAGATATGTATCCGGTTTTCCACCTGCCAGGAGGGGTGCCAGCACTTGGACCAAGGGTTCAAGGACCAGTTCCACTCGACGTCGGACGCCAAACTCGGCTCGCATAGCTGGTCTATCGAGTCCAGCAAAATCCCGAAAATCGCCCAGTCGGCGTCGGTCACGTCGGTGATCTCCCAGGTGGCCACCGCGTTCACCAAGGACGACCGGCCGTTGGAGCGCGTCATCTCGGGCATCTTCATCTTTGAGTTGAACCCGAGCAACGACCAGATCGTGGTGCACACCATCGAGGACGTGAACATCGTGGAGAGAACCGACCCGCAATTGCAAGTGGCTTGAACCTTACTGTAAATAGCTGTATATATCGTTAATCGTCATGTTACTCTGCAAGCCGGCCGATCTCGCCGAGCAAGTACTGCAACTTTTGCTGCTGGCTCAACTGCCTGCCCTGCTGCTGTTCGAGCCACTGCCACATTTCCGACGCTGACGGCGCGTGCCTGCTGCTGCCGCGAGAGCTGGCCACAACCTGGGCGAAGGCTAGCCGGCGGGTCTCGTTCACTCGAACAAGCAACAACACCTGCACCACCAATATGAGCGCCAACAACAGGGCCAACCCCACCACGATGACGACAATATTCTCGAGAACAAACAGACTGGCCGTGGGCGACAGCACTGCCGGCTGCACCGTGGCTGCTTCTTCCTTGGCAGGGACAGACGCGGCGCTTGCTGCTTCCGCTGCTGCTGCTGCTGCTGCTTCGTCGCTGAAACCGGCTTCTTCGCCCTCCACAGTCTGCTCCTCCACCTCGGCCTTCAATGCATTTATGTAGTCGGCAGTGGACGTGATCTGCGTGGCCAACGACTGTTTCTCGATGACGCTCTTGATCCACGACCGGCCGGACCACTGGATGAAAAAGGATATGTACACCTTCGTGGTGTTGTTTTTTCCCCAGGCAAAGACATACCTGGTCATGACGGCAAATGAGTTGCCCAGAGGCACGTCCGGGGTGACGGTCTTGCTGACCACCGAGACATAGTCCCCCAAGTTCATGTGCTCGATGGTCTCGCTGACTTCGCACATGGTGGACTTGGGTCCAATGGAGTAGCCCAAGGCCTTGCGGTAGGTGTAGTGCCTCTCGAGCTGCTTGGCGTCGTCGGGCCGGGGGTGGAAGTCGCCATAATCGGATATCTCGCTGGCGTCGTTGGCGCGGAGAAACTTGGTATGGAAGTCGGTGTTGCTGCTGCCGAACGCCAAGTCGTAAACCACCCCAAGCGGCGCATCGATGGTCTCGTCACAGAGCTCGGTTTCGGCGGAGTCTCGTATGCTGTCCAAGTCTGGGCTCGTGGGAAGGTGCACGTCGGGACCCATGTTGTGGTACTTTGAGTCTGGCTTGAAGCGGCGAACCTTGACCTTGGCACCGGTGTCTTCGTCGTTGCTGCCGCTGCCCTCAACGTTCTCCGGCTCGTTTTCCTCCTCGATCTTTTCGTCGTCGCCGTCTATCGACAAGATGTACGACTGGAACTTGGACGGCGGCTCCGCCAGCACTTCCTCGGCCTCTGACATGTCCACGACAGACAGCACATTGTCTGCGTCGTTCGGCTCGCCTTCCCCTTTCGACGAGCTGACCTCCCTCCCGGTCGCTTTCAGCCACACTGTCCGCATGAACTCAAAGGTGGAGTCGCGGGAGCTGAAACTGGCAAAGTAGTGTTTGGCATCCTTGGTCTCGATGGCGATGCCGTTGGGGAAGAGTCCGGCGGTGGACTTCTTTTCAAACAGAACAATGTCCGCCTGCGGGATGACGAGGTTGGTGACCCAGCCTAGGAGGTTGGAATTGAAGCAGGCGTAGTGTTCGCTGATGTAGATGCGGCCCTGTAGAAGGATTTCCCGGCTAAGAGCACAGGCAAAATCGTCCAAGAGCCTGTCTGTGAGGTCCAACGAGGGGAAAAGCTGGTGGAAATCGGTGTTTCGCTTGATGGTGGCGAACCGGTAGCTGGTATCGGGGAGAAATTCGTCCACATAGAGCTTGGCATTGAACTTTGCCTTGGGCCCGGCCGCATCCAAGATGCTCTGGAAGTTGCCCTCGGAGGTGGTCCGCCGCGACTTGCGGTAGGTGATGATCTGCGGCGACGTGGTGCTCATGGGCGGCGACGTGGTGGCCGAGGACGATGCGATCGACGAGTTGTCGTCGGTGGAGTTTCTGGCTTTGGCAGCCGTGTTTTGTGCCATTGCCTTTTCGAGCGCTTCACGCTTGAGCGTGTCGCTTTTGGCGCCCTCTTTCCTCTCAAATAGAGCGTTGGCACTCTCGTTGGAGATCACCGAGTTTGCGTCTTGGCGGGTGGTGAAGGGGTCTGCTGGGGATGATTTCACCATAAACGAAGACTGGAGAGCCAAAGACGATAGCGACGACGTGTGCGAGCCGGTGAGCAACGGCGCTAGCTTCTTCTTATCGTCAAAAGACGAACTGGAGTCCGAATCGTTGGTCAGCTTCGATTCGGAGTCGGCATCGGCACCGTTGCTGTTTTCCTTTCCGAGATGCAAATCGTCGTTTATGCCGCTGTTTTGTTTCCTGGTGCTATCGGGGATGGGTAGGGTCTCTGTAGAAGGCGGGAATGAGTACGACCAGGCATCATCGTCGTCACTCATATCGGATAGCCAGAGCAGGTATTGAGAAATCTGGGGAAGAAGGTGCAGGCGGAGCGAGCGAGGAACGACACCGACACCGACACCGAGACAGAGGGAGGAAAAGTATAAACGGAACTGTCTATTCCAAAAACATGCTCCTATGCTAAATACGCTATGCGAAGAACTGAACTTCATTGAGTCATTCATGACCATATGAGTCTTTTTTTGTTTTTTACCTTTGGGATGAACCGGGGTACCTATTGGTTCTCAGGACGCAACTTTCTCACCTCCTTACCAACTTGCCAGATCTCCATGTTTCTGATGGTCTCCAACTCCTCCTCCAATCTGGCTCTGTAGTCAGGAGCCGAGTTGAAGTCCAAGGATCTCTGGGTCTCGGTTCCGTTCTTGACCGACTCGTACAAGTCGTTGAACACGGGCTTCAAGGCGTCCTTGAATCTTGGGTACCAGTCCAAAGCACCTCTTCTGGCGGTGGTGGAGCAGGCATCGTACATGTAGTCCATTCCGTACTTTCCAATCAATGGGTACAAGGATTGGGTGGCCTCCTCGACGGTCTCGTTGAAGGCTTCGGATGGGGTGTGGCCGTTCTCTCTCAACACCTCGTATTGGGCCAAGAACATACCGTGGATACCGCCCATCAAACATCCTCTCTCTCCGTACAAGTCGGAGTTGACCTCTCTCTCAAAGGTGGTCTGGTAGACGTAACCAGAGCCAATGGCGACAGCCAAGGCAATGGCCTTCTCCTCAGCCTTGCCGGTGACGTCGTTCCACACGGCGTAGGAAGAGTTGATACCTCTGCCCTCCTTGAACAAGGATCTCACGGTTCTACCGGAACCCTTTGGAGCAGCCAAGATAACGTCAACGTTGGTTGGGGGCTCGACGTGGGTCAAGTCCTTGAACACGGGCGAGAAACCGTGCGAGAAGTACAAGGTCTTGCCCTCGGTGATCAAGGGCTTGATGGTGGACCAGGTCTCGGACTGGGCAGCGTCGGACAACAAGTTCATGATGTAGGTACCCTTGCCGATGGCCTCGTTCACGTCGAACAAGTTCTCACCGGGGACCCATCCGTCCTCAATGGCGGCCTTCCACGAAGCACCGTCCTTTCTGACACCGATGATCACGTTCAAACCGTTGTCTCTCAAGTTCAATCCCTGGCCGTAACCCTGGGATCCGTAACCAATCAAGGCCAAGGTGTCGTTCTTGAAGTACTCCAACAATCTCTCTCTGG